>JAMKCH010010816.1:0-146687 GCA_023653785.1 Ophioderma brevispina
GAATGCAATTAATAATAAATGAAAATCTTCCAATTTAAATGAGGCATGATGTTCTGATATTCTGATGAACTCAGGACAGGAGTTGTTTGCGGGAATTTACATGCCGCTTATTGATTGGCGGTACTTTATTATTTTACACACATTTTGCGTAAGTAAAAAGATAACCTTTCCTCTAAAATACTCATCGGAACTTGTAACAAATGCTGGACCACACAGATTTATGACTATAATCATCGTCCCAATTCATTATTCAGTTTTAAAAAGTTGACCACCAGTGCACTCCTACCTAATACTCACTAGGGTTGGTCGAACTTTAACCTATAGGACAAACCATCGGATCGGATCGGTGGATCGGCCGCGATACGACAAAAAAAAGTAGTATAGGGCATCGGATCGGCAGAGGAAACCCTGGATCGGTAATCTCTAATTAGAAATGTAACTATGATCATAACCAAGGGATTACAACGTAATCCCCCCCCGATGAATACAAATGTTGTCAAATTATAAATGAGCAATATCCTGTGGAAAAAATTAATTCCTATGGTCTATTTGAAAACTTTGCACCATATTGGTTTATTTAGATTTTCTTTGGCGCATTTAAAACAAAATTGAAAGTGTATGGGTACATTGGTAGGATCAAGATACATTTCTAATGTCATTGGCACTATGATTTCGATTTTTTTGACGGCTTTTTGTAATACTTATAAATTGTGGCAAATATTTTAAGATGTTCACGTTTTTGGCTGACATATTGATTGACGCCATGTTACAATTTTAAAAGTATCAGAAATATTATTTATTGTGTCTAATAACATAACATAAGTAGTTCAAGTTCATATTTTTTAATCGCAGGTATGGTATTTGACTGTATAGGGCATATTTAAAATTATGGATTTGGCTTCCCTTTTGAATTTGAAGTATGACTAATGTTTTTTACATGTGCCATACACTTGTTCATTGGATCTTATAGTATATGTAGTAACTACATAGTTTGATAATATAGAGGTTGTATATATAATATCATTAATGGCGACCGCCATCTTTGATTTCTCAAAATGCCCAAGGATGCCCAGGTGGCACTCGGCAAGATTCTTATTCTACACCACCAAACTATAATTTTCAGAAAAAAAATTGCATATATACTCCTGTACGGTCACATTTGAAGTTCTACATGACTAAAGAGTATGTTGGAAGAGGACGATCTAACATATCAGATCATGACCAGACATCTGGTCATTACCAGATTATCAGAAATATGGGATGGGACTGTACTGTCAGGGCAAAATTCAGTAATTCGATTTTTTAGTGACACCTATGTGAAATATTTGTGTACAGGACAAGATTCTGTGTTGGGGTTTTTTTTTTTTTTGAGAAATGACATTCTCTTTCAATCAATATATCTATCTCCCTTTATCGAAATGTAAAACATAGTGGCTGACATCTTGTATATTTGGTAGCATCCCATGTTGATCTGAATTGATGTAAGTTCTGTCATTTGTGACCTGCTTCCAGGAGAGACGCCACTGGTCTTCTGTTTGGGGTCCTTAGTAGTGGGGTTTTGAAGCCAATGGTTTTGTTAAATGCGTGTTTATCTTATATCGTATTGTCTTGAAAGTTCGCATGTGTTTGGATGACGTGCGGAAAATAATGCAGCGTTTTCGTTGGCGATAACAATGTTGTGAAAGCCAAGTTTAGGGTCGAAACAAACAAATTGGTTGACTTTGGTTCGTGACGTGTCATAGCTCGTTTGGATGTGTGTATTATGAAGGGTTTGAAAGAAATTGAGAATAGCAAATTTGATTCCCCTTATTCACCTGTCCTAGCTGCTATGTTGTATAAAGCTAGCCTTGATGCATTTGCAGGTTTTGTGTCAATCGTGTCCTTGCAATTGTGTTATTTTGCACTAGTAGTTAGTAGGGTCACAGACTTCACTCACTCTAACTCTGGAAGAGGGAAATATTTGAACAAACTAGTTTTAAACATATCTATATTTAAAAATTTTCAAGTAGGGCCTTCTTCTTAAATAACAATTTATTAAATTTAATCAGATCTCATTATTAGAAACTCAAGCTTTTGCCATTTACCACAATCAATTCCCCCACATTCTATGTGAAAATTAAAGGGCTGCAAAAATTGTAATTCTGGTTTTCATACCAAGGACAAAATGAATGATATGATAACAAATTGCTAATTCAAATTTAACAGTTACATTACAGTTACCAGTTAAAAACTGGGACAAAATATCTTCATCCCAGAGTAAAACCCTTTCAGTCTTCACTTGACCCTGGGATTTGACCATACTTGGTTTAAACTTTTAGACTCCAACTAGCAGTGCGGTTATTTATATATTTCAAGTCATTTTCATCTTTCTTAGGACTCTTAGTTGTGGGAGTTATATTAGCTGAACAATGCTTTAGTCCGAAAAGTATGTAGAGCCTACCTTACCTCAAAAACAAATTTATTAATATACATGTAGAAACATATTTATTTTGAAACATTATATAAATATAACAAATAGGAATATCGGTATATAGTCACAAAAACTATGATCAGGCCCGTAGACTATTAAATAATTATCTTATTTGAGTGATGGTGTACGGAGTTCATGATGAGTATGTGTTTAGAGTGTTTTTGTTGTTTTGGTGAGTTATGGATTGAGTTCATGGATGAGTTATGTTCTTATAAGTAATTATAAATGGAGCCCATCAATGAGTTTTAGAGTTATTTGTTAGTGAGGTATGAATGGAGTTCATTGATGAGTTATGTTGTTAAAGTCATTTGGGTGAGTTATGGAGTTCATCAACCAGTTAAGATTTTTAAAGGTTTTTTGGTGAGTTGTGGCATTCATTGATGAGTTATGTTTTAGAGGTTTTTTGGTTTTGGTGAGTTATGGATGGAGTTCACCAATGATGAGTTGTTTTTAGAGTTCTTTGCTGGGGTGATCGCGAAAGCCGGGTGACTGCCTTGTATCTATTAAAAGGCCATTCCTCCATTATTTACCTTTTTTAAAGGGCAATTCCATTCATCAATTTACCAATTAAAGGGCCATTCCTCCAATTACCAATTAAAGGGCCATTCAGGCCATTCCTCAGTTACCAATTAAAGGGCTATTCCTCCATTTGCCAAAGGCCCATTCCATCATTTACCTTGGAAAGGGTAATGCAAATTTATTTAAAATTAAAGTGCCATTCCTTCATTTACCAATGAAAGGGACATTCCTTCATTTACCAATGAAAGGGACATTCCTTCATTTACCAATGAAAGGGACATTCCTCAATTTACTAATTACTAAAGGCTATTCCTCCATTTACCAATTAAAGGACCATTCCCAATTAAAGGGGCATTATATGATTTTCTGAAAATGGTTAAGATTATAATTGGATTAAAGAGGCATTATGTAATTTTCAAAAAAATTATGACAGGAATGTATTTTTTGCACCATTTGAAGAAGAGCACCCCCGGGTTCATGTTGACCTCAAATACTTTGTACTACACTACATTTTCTATTTTGCCAAAGCATATTTTATGTCCACCTTGAATATCTTATTTGTTCAAAAACTGTCTGCCAACCAATAACTTGTCTTAGGTGTCTCATGCATTGCGTCTCCAAAGATCATTCTACTTCCACCATACACGTGGGTCCTATGCATCATTGATGCTCTCGTTTCAAATTCTGCACTATTTATCAAATTATTCGCAAAAAAAGGCCAAAATCCACGTGTTTCAATTTAGAACAACGCCAAATTTGTTCAAAGGTTGACATAAATCACGATTTTTATCCAAAAATGAAAAAACTAAAAAATACCGACTCTAGATTTTGATATGCTCTATACGATGCATTTTATTTCTTACTTGTTGCTGATATGGATTTTGAGTAACGGGGAACCGAAAATCACGAATTATCGCCGAAAGTGAACATAGAGAAAATCGCCATTTTGTCCAAATATTGTCACGTTTCGCTACAAAATATAGCCTTATTCCAAAACACGAGCGTTTCATCTCTTATTCTTCACACTGCTTCTGCACCAGGTCAAATTACTTCATCTGGATACTTACGATCAAAATTCGACAATTTATGAGGCTCAAATCGTGAAATTAAAATCCCATTCTGTTTGCAAAAGCATCTCACGTGGGCAACCATTTTACAATTGCATACAAGTTACCATGGGTATGCGTCATATCAAATCGATGCATCAAGGCGTTTCTGATGCGCTCATTACATCGCGCATGCCGAATAGCACAGACGCGTATTGCGTAATACGCGAATTTACCCGCCTTTTGCAGTTCAGCCCATGTGATTGTTTTTGGTCAAAAATGCGTAACATAGCAAAAGTAAAATGAACAAAATATGAGGAAAAATAAATATATATAGATTCTGTTCAAATATGTGATGTGATCTGGGAAAACCCGCCACATGTCGCACAGGACAGTTTTGAAAAAATAAAGAAAATAGCTTAAAATCTGTTATATTGTACTTTATTTTTTGTCAGATTGTATAAGGTGTAACTTTAGACGTGTGTATCAAAGAAGAAAGAAGTAAACAGTTATGGAAACTTAATATTTCAAACTCTGCAGTGATAGTAAAAACTCAAAATATAAATTTCCCACCATGTGGCGGGTTTTCCCAGATCGCATCACATATATGGAAAGAAAACATGTTAATGCCATTAAACATGAAAAAAACTGGCCATTTGACTAAGTTCCTGACTTAACAGCCACCTTAAAGCAATGGCGACATCTAAAATTGAGATTTCTTGGCCGCCCTCCTCTGACATCCCGGCTTGATCATCGTTTTTCACCATGGCGAAGTTGAGCGGCTGCTACAGCGTGAAAAGTCGTTGTGAAAAATAAAACAAATATCTTACAATTATGGTAGCATTACAGAACTGAATTACTATTTTACAACCATCTCGATGTATTTGAGGCTGTATTGCGGATATTTACGTAGATGAAATTTCGATTTACTCAGGTTAATTTAAAGTAAACATGTCAGAGGAGTTTGTGTGAAGTAAGGGCTGGTGATGCGGAAGTAGTTTGTAGGTGCAAATTCTGAACCAGTGTTAAGCGTCTCGTAATTAAGAGAGAGGTGTTCTTATAAGTAGATACAGGCGGGGCTCGTAAATTTACGCGACCGTCTTCTAAAAAAACCTAGCCGGTCTCGTAATTCAGGTTCCCCCGAAAACTGAATTCTTACTCAGAGTATAATTTGTATGGTGTATAGTCGCCGTAATAATTGTTTGACTAAGCATTACACAGTACTGTGTGTGCCGACAAGTCACGGGCGTATTTGCATCATTATTTTTATCTTTGGTACGCGCTTTTAAAGCAGTATACGGACTTTCAGACACACGCAGCAAAAGAGCAAAAATCATCTTGTTTGTTGCAAATGTTACATTAGATGGACATATTGTTGTCCCAGGCAGATTTCGGGAAAAATCGATTCTCGCAAAGATTTTCGAAATTGATTTGCGGGAATCAAAGTTAGTCTCGTAAACTTGAGGATTTAACACAGTATAGTGAAATTAGATGATTCCCGCCCGCAAAAATTCATTTTTTATCCCTCTGGCTGAAAAGCAAGAAGGGGATTATGCTATCAGTCAAGGCGTCGGGTTCGGCGTCGCGTGGCGTACAACACGATCTTGTGAACGCGATCACATGAGACCATAAGGGTTATGGTGATGTAACTTGGTGGGTGGGATCGGACTGCCATTGCCTTCATCTGATTAGATTATGAGCGTTGGCATATGCTAATTAGGTACCTAATTTGCTCAATTAATGACTAATTTGGGTATTTTCACTTACAACTTGTGAAGCGATACTGAGGACCCATAAGGGTGTATGGTGAGGAACTGGTGGGTGGGATCGGACACTTGCAGCCCTTCATCTTATTAGATAGGGCGTGGCTAGGAGTGGCATATGCTAATTAGGTACCTAATTGCATAATTAAGTAAGGAGTTACTTTGGGGATTTTTTACCCCAAAAAAGCTGTGAACAAACTATATGAAGATCCATAAGTCCGATTTTGATTGAAATGGTGGAGGGGTGGGGAATCATGTACTCTCGCGTTGATTAGGGTTGTGGCGCATATTGCTAATTAAATAGCTAATGTGCATGTTTATGGGCTAAATGGGGGTGTATTTTCACCACCAAGAAACTTGTGAACAAACTATCTGAAGATCCATAAGTCCGATTTTGATTGAAACTTGATGGAGGGTGGAAGATCATGTGTACTCTGCGTGACTGAGCTTTAAGGTGGTCTGGGATTTCGGGGTTTAAGGGGGATGTCCAGCTTAGGCGGGTGGTGTTGGGTTAAGGGGGGAGATTGGTGGGCGTTTAAGGTGGGTTGTCTGGGTGTAAAGGGGTTGTCCGGGTTTAAGGGGGGTTGTCGGACTTTTAAGGGATTGTTGGGCGTTTACTTTTTTTTTGTCGGTTGTCGGGTTTAAAGGGGTTGTCCGGGTTTAAGGGGGGGTTTGTTGGGCTTAAGGGGCTTGTTGTGGTTTAGGTGGTGCACGAGTTAGGGGGGTTTGTCCAGTTTAAGGGGATGTGGTTTAAGGCGGGTTGTCCAGCTGTAAGGGGGTTGTGGCAAAGAGTTCGATATAGATAGAGAAGGGCAAACCGTAAGTTAAGCTTTGAAATTCACCGTCTCGCAGGTTTTGCCGACCACAAAGAAAACATAGAGTACCAACAATAGAAAGCAATGGCTGCCTCCGCTTCTTCCATATGCTGTGGGTGCCGCTTTGCATATGATACACTAATCGGAGTGATTGATTACAAATTATGTATGTGTTAGAGGAGGACAGGTGTAATAATAGTTTACCTGGATCATTGTGCTTCAGTACTCGCTTAGGTGCTTAGGAGCGCTTAGGTGAAAAGATGATCATGAGGTGGTTTATTTAAATCAGACGACTGACGTGTCATTTTATTCGTTTGTGGCATGGGTTAGGCCAAAAATTTAACCCACCAATAGCACCCAACATCCAACAATGATCTTGGCGGATTGTTTGTATCGACTTTACATTATGTGTGTGATAAAGCACAAACTAATAATTATTCCGTGCAAGATCAAAATGTCAGAGCAAGCAGGACGACCTGGTTTGATGGGTTTCACCCCCTGGTTGTTGGGTTTAAGGGGGATTTTGGGGTTTAAGGTGGGTGGTCGGGTTTAAGGGGGTGTCCGGGTTTAACGGGAGTTGTGGAAATTAAGGGGGATTGTTGGGGTTTTAAGGTGGGTTTGTCGGGTAAGGGGTTGTCCGGGTTTAAGGGGGGTTTTGTCTGGGCTAAGGTGGGTTGTTGTGGTTTAAAGTGGGTTGCACAAGTTTAAGGGGGGGGTCAGGTTATAAGGGGGGATTGTCTGGTTAAGGGGGGTGTCCGGGGTTCAGGGGTGTTGTCCAGCTTTAAGGGGGTTGTTGTGTTTGGTTTCAGGGGGATTTTGGGGTTTAAGGTGGGTTGTCTGGGTTTAAAGTGGGGTTGTCGGGTTAAGGGGGGTTGTCGGGCTTAAGGGGTTGTGGGTGTTTAAGGTGGGTTGTTCCGGGTTTTTTAAAGGGGTTGTCCGGGTTAAGGGGGGTTGTCTGGGCTTAAGGGGGCTTGTTGTGGTTTACGGTGGGTTGCACGGGTTAAGGGGGGGCTTGTGTGGTTTAAGGTGGGTTTTGCACGAGTTTAAGGGGGGGTTGCCTAGGTTAAGGGGGGTTGTTGTGGTTTAAGGGATTTTTTGGGTTTAAGGGGGGTATTGGCAGCTGATTATTAGAATTTGTAAACCGCTCCCGCCAGGGGGATTTAGCGGTTCGAGAACCGCGACTGTGCGTATTTTGAGAATCAAGGAATGACTCCATGTCAGCGCATGATTGTGTCCCAAATGCCAAAATCTATGCTGCTACAGGTACGGAGCCTCTTATAAACCGAGTAAGACTGAAACAGCTTACTTTTCTTGGTAATATTCTAAGGATGCCAGGGGGAGAGCTTAGTAGGTTCTATGCTTTCTACACACCGCGCATGGCAAGAGGGAAGCAGGACGACGGCGAAATAATCTCCTACATCCAAAAGCGCTTGGGGGATACAAAAAACATGTTGCAACCAAAGGCTATCTCCAACTTGGCCCAAAAAAGAAGTGACTGGAGGAAACTTGCGCTCGCCTGCGCAGTCGAACTGATGATGATGATTGTGCTCTGGGGAACCCTGGATTTCTACTCCCTAATTATAAATTAGCAATAGAACAACTTGGTAATAGTCACTGAATATCAAATGTGATTGGCCAAATCCCAGCTTAAAATACAGATCGACGGCTCCTTGCCATCCCTTTGAGCTTGTAAGTAAGGACCCTGATATTAACCTGCATGGAAAACCGGGCATGGAATAGATGAACGGGAAATTGGCCCGGGCGGGAAATGGTTTTATGGACGTTAGCGAAATGAAAATAAAATCCACCAGAAAAGGCGTCATGTATGCAAACAAATTGGTGACATAAATCGAAAGATATGTTCGGGAATATTTGTAAATCGGAGGCGTGTCTATTTTCAAGAATTTATCACGGTATAGCTTTTGTTGTGGAGTATGGGGAGGAATGTGTGGAATGCTACATGCAAGCAAGAACTTGTTGCCCTTGCAATGAAAAGACAAGTTTCCACCCAACAACAAAATACTTCTAAGTGCTTACATGTAAAATAAAAGTGACTAAGAAGGAAAAATCAATGTACTTCTAATCTGATGTTCAATGAGAATTATCTTGGGTAACACTAAAAAGCACTCACAGTTAGAGCTCTAGTACTCCCACTTAGGATGTAGTTATGGCACATAGATGTTCTCAAGGGGGGAGAGGGAAACTTGAAGAGGCAGCCTTGCATCCTTGCTTCAAATTCTTTCAAGTGCTGTGGTGACATTTCTAGTAGGTCCTTCTTACACTGAGAACAATACCATGTGCTGTAACTACTCTAAGTGGGAGTACTGGAGCCCTAACTGGGAGTGCTTTTTATTGTTAGCCAGAATAATTTCTCATTGAACATGCATGCAGATTATAAAGTACGGTGATTTTTCCTTCTTTAGCGTCACTGGAGTTACAGTGTTATCAATAAAATTAACATATACATGGCCGTTGTTACCGGTGTTGTTCAGTTTTGTCCGTTGTTACACACGGGGCACTGCCGGTAAACAACGTTTACACTGAAGCATAGCTGAGTTGGCTAGCCTCACGAGCAATTCAACACTCGTGGTATAATCACCGGAAACCAACAACTATCGGTCAAATGTTGTTTTGGGTCACTATCACTTGACAGGGTACTGTATTTTACCATCAGGACACAATGTGTTGAGGTGGTGTTAACCTTCTAAAACATTCTCACTTTACAGTATGTGATTCAAATACACAGTAATCATTCCCAAATACATGCAGGAAAACAGGGTGCGAAAAAATGGTGTGCTTTCTTTCTGGAATGTTTACCTATGTCCTTTAAACTTACGGTATATGTTATCACTTCCTTAACTTGAACAATTAGAAAAGCAAACTGTGTATTAACACTGCCATTGTATATATGCATAAGATAGGTTTTACCAATTCAGTCCTTCACCAAGTTTCCCAAGGGAAAATGTAAGTATTACATGTAATTAGTGTTTTCTGCATGATAGCTACACGGGCGGTTTCTTACTGACATGGTAGCCTATACAGCAACTTCACCGTGTCTACTGCGGCAGCTACGGGCACAGTACACACTGTGCTATGTTGCGATTCCCTGCCAGTTAGCTGCAAGATAGGGATTCCAAAGTACAGCTAGTAGGTAACAGTGATGTTATATCTACTCTAAGTACTACCCAAATGACTACCAGTAGTTGCCTACTAGTCGAGCAGAAAAGACTGGGATATGGTGTAGACAGTATGGAATAGTTACCACAGAGCTACCTCGCAGATGTATGCCGCCATTTTGATAGTGGCCTGCTGAATGAGGACGAGTGCCTCCATTACTGGGTGCACAGAATGCAGTGAATGTTTCTGTTGTGATTGCCAGCTCTGACGAACTTACTAGCAACAAATGTGCTGTTAGGTAGAACCAAAGTTCATCAACCTCTGCTAACGAGACATACAGTATGCATATAGTAGGCCAAGAAAAAGTTGTCTTGGAATAGACTGCACACATTTTGTTTAAATTGGTCTTTAGCGCATTATCTTTTTTTCTTTAGTTTTTGCTCCTTCAGAAAAAAATTAAAATTCGGACGCGAAGCAGCCGAAAAAAATGAAAAAATGAAAGGAAGTTGAGTCAACAAAAATGCAATAAAATCCAACACAAAAAGGAGTCAGTGCAACAACTTGGTGACATAAATCGAAATATATGTTCGGAATATTTGTAAATGGAGGCTGTCATTTTCAAAGAAATTTATCACGGTATTAGCTTTGTTTGTGGAGTATGGGGAATGTGTGGAATTGCTACATGCAAGCAAGATACTTTTTCCCTTGCAATGAAAAGTACAATGTTTCCACCCAACAACAAAATACTTCTAAGTGCTTACACTGTAAACTAAAAGTGACCTAAGAAGGAACAATCAATGTACTTATAATCTGCATGTTCAATGAAGAATTAATCTTGGCTAACAATAAAAAGCACTCACAGTTAGGGCTCTAGTACTCCCACTTAGGATGCTAGTTATGGCACATACTATTGTTCTCAAAGGACCACTTGAAGAGCGCAGCACTTGAAATCCTTGCTTCAAATTCTTTCAAGTGCTGTGACCTTCTAGTGGTCCTTCTTACACTGGAGAACAATACCATGTGCCGTAACTAGCATCCTAAGTGGGAGTACTAGAGCCCTAACTGTGAGTGCTTTGTATTGTTAGCCAAACTAATTCTTCATTGAACATGCAGATTATAAGTACGTTGATTTTTCCTTCTTAGGTCACTTTGAGTTTACAGTGTTATCAATAAAATTAACATTATGACATGGCCGTGTTACCGCGTGTTGTTCCGTGTTTGTCCGTGTTAACAAGGGACTGCCGTTACACACACACTGAAGCATAGCTGAGTTGGCTAGCCTCACGATCAATATCAACACTCGTGTTATAATCACCGGAAAAACACTAGGTCAAATGTGTGTTTGGTGGTCACTATCACTTGACAGGTACTGTATTTTACCATCATGACACAATTGTGTTGAGGTGGTGTTAAATTCTAAACTCTCTCACTTTAACAGTATGTGATCAAATACACTAGTAATCATTCCAAATACATGCAGAAACCCGGGTTCGAAAAAAATTGAGTGTGCTTCTTTCTGGAAATGTACTTGTCTCTTTAAACTTACTGTATATTTTATCACTTTCCTTAACTTGATACAATTAGAACGCAACTGTGTATTAACACTGCCATTGTATATATGCATAGATTTTACCAATTCCAGTCCTTCACCAAGTTTCCAAGAAATGTAAGTATATACATGTACATTTAGTGTTTTCATGCATGATAGCTACACGGCCGTTTTCTTACTTGCATGGTAGCCTATACAGCAACTTCACCGTGTCTACTGCGGCAGCTACTGCACAGTACACACTGGGCTAGTTGCGATGCAGTAGCTGCAAGATAGGGCTTCCAAAGTACAGCTATTAGGTATACAGTGATGTATATCTACTCTATAGTACCTACCCCAATGACTACCCAGTAGTTGCCTACTAGGTCGAGAAAAGACCTGTGGATATGGTGTAGACAGTACTGGAATAGCTACCACAGAGCTACCTCGCAGATGTATGCCGCCATTTTGATAGTGGCCTGAATGAGGACGAGTGCTCAATTTACTGGGTGCACAGATGCATGTGAATTTTCTGTTGTGCATGCAGCTCTGAAGACTTACTTGCACAATGTGCATGTAGGGTAGAACCAAAGTTCATCAACCTCTGCTAACGAGACATACAGTAGTGCCATATATTAGGCCAAGAAAAAGTTGTCTTGGAAGACTGCACACATTTTGTTTAAAATTGGTCTCTTAGCGCATTATCTTTTTTTCTTTAGGTTTTTGCTCACTTCAGAAAAAATTAAATTCGGACGCGAAGCAGCCGAAAAAATGAAAGAAGTTGGTCAAAATGCAATAATTTTCTTTTTAATCCCGCATTTCGCATTAGCATTTTTCTATTAAAAAACGCATTTTGCATTTGCATTTTTCACATTTCTTCTGAGACAAACTTGTTTTTTTGGCCATGTGTGTTTTATTTTGAAAGACAGTCATCTTTGAAGAACAAATGTTTTACTTCAATTTAGTATACGTATGATATGTGTGCTTGCATCATTGATACGTGCATGTGAAATGCATGCTGCAGTGCATGTAAATTTAGTTTGTAAATCGAGCACTGATGAGGGTGCTATACAAATTTATATATGTTCTGTTTTAACATTTTTTGGTCATTTTTAGGAAAATCATTGCAAATTTCAAGTTTGGCCTCATCCACCAAACCCCCCATATTCACACACTTTTAATAAAAAATGCAAGTGTATGCCAAAAAATATATAAAAACATACTTAGCCATGAGAAAAGCGTGCAAGCTGAGAGCCGGTGCAAGTCTGTCTACTCGGTGGTAGCTGCGTGGTAACTACCATGAAGAAATTGGACTGTAGTTGTCTGCTTGCAGACAGGGTTTATAGAGGGCCAAATTGAGTGCCGTGTAAATCTAGTACTGATAGTTGGAAATACCCATGGTTATAAGCTAATATTGCGATTTCCTGTACTTCATTGAGATTTTGTACCGGTCGGTAGAGCAAATTTTAATGTTACTGCTGGCAATCCCGACCGGCGCCGACTGGCATATAGCTGTAACACCACTTGCAGATGAGCATATATGCAGTAGGGATTACTAGTAGGTTGGTTAAGATGCATGTGCTTGTACTTAATTGGTATGAAGAATTTTTTTATATTTTATTACAATATTATACATTGACCATCCTCTGATTACATTGATACTTGGCAATTTTTTATTTACTTCCCATTTTCATATATTAGAATATAGCAGCAGCTGCTTTGTTCCTTGCAGCTAAAGTTGAAGAACAACCGCACAAACTTGAACATGTCATTAAAGTGGCACATGCATGTCTACACAGGGGAGGATCTGCCCTTGATACACGCAGTGATGTAAGTAGATTTCCATTTAAGGCCCCACAAAGTGTTTTGGATGGCTTATGTGATCATGCAGGAGGATGCCTCTCTGAGCACCTGTGTGGATGTCTACAGGGGCTGAAGAAAAATCATTAATCCTCTCTATTGTATTATGTATTGCTTACATTTTCACAGCTGTTTAAGGGGGGAATCTAGTTCAAAATGAGGTGTCTATTAACAATATGCTCTAGCACATGTAGTTCATGATTAATATAGGAAAGTCATATATGAAAATATTCAGAAATAAGTAAACCTGTCAAAAATGAATCAATTTGCAGAGTTCAAGTTCATTAAATTGCCGTTAAACTAAGCATCATCGATTTTGCGAAAACCGATATACCGCCATTATCATACCGATAAAAAACGATTAATCGATTTTCTATAGCTTTATTGACAAGTAAATAATCCTCAAGTCCAGCGCTCAATAGATCCTCAATATCGAACGTATCAACCCAATACCGCAGTCTAATACGACCGTCATAGTAGTGATAATGCGAGCGCATAAATTGCCGACTTTCCCTTTTATTTGTTTACAGGAATAACGATCTTTATTACATATTATACCTCCATATAATTCCAGAAAGTTCAAGGTTGGTACCAGCGTGGACTGCGTGTATTTTTCGTCAAATGAGATAAAGAGAAGAATCATTCAAGAATTCAGTTTGCGCCCACGGCTTAGGCCTAACCAAGCCGAACGAGCGGCCCTATATTTTCCACAATTTCACTGTTACGTAGTCCCCACTTTCGTAAGTTTTGTAGATGTCCAATTAGTGGCACTCACAGCCCAAATCATCGTGAGCATGGGCTTTATAATTCATATTTACAATAAAGTAATACTTTCTCATCGTTTTAATATCTCCAAACGATCGTTTCTTGTGAAGATCCGTATTTTGTTCGCACGACCTGCTCCCCGGCCCCAGGCCCGCTCAGTTATTTTGTCGGGTGAGTACAAAAGCCGTGAGGTACATTGCCTCATGATACTACTGCGGTTGCTTAGTAACGTTTTGCAGATGAACCCATGCTACCCCAGCTAGGGACAATGACAGGTGAGCTTAGGTGTTAAGAAATTGGGCAAGCTTAAAAACTTCTCAATAGAATAAAATGAGCTCTGCAAAATGACACAATTTTAGGGTTGATCATAGTCACGATGAGATGACGCTTCACTGAATATTTATGAGCATTCACGCCCAGGGGCGGTGTATAAACCAAATCTATACACGTGGTCAGTGGGCTACGTTCAACGAATGATAGAAAAGCAGTGAAATAATTGAAAATATCGATCTTTAATTATGATTACATGGTACGCAGATGTTGTTAGACTGGGATTAAACATGGATTGAAAAGATGGAGAGAGACATTAAAATGATATTTCGATGCAAACCCGCTCATCAAATTGGTTAAAACTCACATGGACTCGGTTTGGCACGGCCATTAGCCCAGCATCACACTCACAGTACACGCACCGTGGTATCTAGTACTTTAATCATTCATTCCGTCTAATTTTACATGAATGCAATGTTTACTACCTCCCTTTCCCTCTTTAAGATACCAAATTCGTCATCAAAACAACATGCGTGTGATATACAGAATTATAATCCCCTCCGATTGATATTCTTGAGTTTTCTTTTAGGTTTTAAAATTCTACAAAAGAGTTTTTTCTAGAAACACAGAAGCTTCTGTATTAATAATTATTAAGGTTGAGGTCACAGGTCACATGAGTCAATTCAATCAATAAAATTTTCGAACTTGATATTTCATTAATAATTATTGAATATTCATATTACTATTAGAATGTCATTCACTAAAAACAAATCCAATGTCATATATGAATAATTTATAAAATTGAGTGGGTGAGCCTTTCTCCGATTGGTTTAGAGACGGGGAAAATGGCGGCTTATTGCATTTTAAGCCAATCACAGAATTTCTATGATGAATAACAAGGTTTGGGCAGTCTTCATTTACTGGTATTTGGGGGATGGATTTTTTATAATTTGACAGACATGTAGCTGACGTACAAGAATTTGATATACTTTGGTAAGACCACATTACAGCAAAAAAACCTAACGTTTTCAAGTCTGCATATTTTTATGGGCATGAAAACTATATTTTGGCTTACAGGTTTACAATTCTAAAATAAAACCAATGCAATCTAGAAACACATAGAATGGTCTCACTCTGTGTGCATTAGTTCTGCAATACTGATCTTGTTTAATCTACAGGCCGGGTGTGAACTTGGTAGCGACCATGTCCGTGTTTACTTCCGGGAAAAGGTACGTGCCGGTGGTAGGCTATGTGAATAACATGAGTAGTCAATGAAGCATCACGGTGATTCCAAAGGGAAAGAAAATCGATAGCATATTTATTGTAATTTAGTACAAGATTTGGAGTACGATCGATAGTAGTAAAAGGAAGCTCCTTTGGTGATTGTATGTAGAGCATTGAGATTTTTCCTAATACCGATTTTACCCTCGGTATGTATATCGGTTTTAGTGAAACTTACAAACCGGCGTTATCGGTGTCCCGTCCACACCGACAAAAAACGATATATTCGGTTAATCGATGACGCTTACGTTAAACAAGGTCAAAGGTCAACAAACTTTAATTTGGGCTTCAGTGAAATACACAGCTGCTCCTCATTTGCACTAACTTGCAATGCTTGGGTAATAATAAGACTTCCCACACATGGTTAGTAGGTCAAGTAGGAGCACCTAATGAAGATATTTTTTTAATTTGATTTTCGGGTTGCCATAGCAAACCGGATCCATGATTTTTTGAATTTTTCCATTGCTGGTGAGACCTTTGACTCCCCATAAATAAAAACTAACGGAAATTCCAAAAATGGCCGCATTGTTGTAATACATACATGATACTATTAGGTCCAAATTGAAGTCAAAAGCTCTACTAGAACCTGATTTTTTTTATTTTTTTTCCTTTTTTTAATAATTAAGTATTTTTATGTGTTTATTAATTATTTTATTATGCTAATTAGTAACATTTTTTTACTTAAACTTCAAATTTAGTAATGGCATGACTTATAGTAATTATGAATACAAATTTCTATAATTACAACTGTCGGCTAGAAATTAATTATTTTGTCATTGTCTTACATTTGCAGGGTGAACCATAAAATACATATAATATAGCTGCTTGAAAAACAATGAAAAAACATAATAAATTAACCGAATTTTCGGAATATAAGCCGCGCGGCGTATAAGCCGCAGGGCCTAATCGCCGTATTACGATTCGACCTACGTATAAGCCGCACAGCCAGATAAGCCGCACCAGCGCCGGCCGACTTTTAGGATCCGTGTACATAGAGAAACCACGTATTATTCATGTTTTACATATTTACAGTTCACTATATGTCGCCATCACTATTTTTTATTTTCTAAATATTTTTATAAAATATATTTCAATGAACATAATCAGGAAGCAAATCAAGAAATACGGCCGAAATCTTCCCATTTCAACTCTTTCTTACGTATTTTTTTAGGTATGTTTTCACATGCAATGGCTATATATTTTGTACAGCATCGATAGTGGCATCATACATATGCAGAAGAGACCTAATATTGGTTTGTCGGCGACCCTTTGACTAGTCCACTAAGCCGCCATGGAAGCTTCGCCTGCGGAAAGCGTTTACTAACCAGGAAGACGGAAGCCTGTTGGATTCGTACCACGGAACTATCACGTCCCGAAGGGACTACACTCTGGATACGGAAACCCACTCCGACAATACCAATATCAGCATCATCATATCCAAGTTTACATCACTATTTCCGCAATCTGTTTTCGTATTAACTTCATTGTTGTTTACTTTTTTTATCTCTACATCATTAGTTTTTAATATAACATTTTCCGTTATTAAGAAGATACTAATTTTTTTGTCGCACCCTTTGACTAGTAATTTCGCTATCCTCCATGGAAGCTTCGCCTGCGGAAATCTTTACTACCAAGGAGACGGAGCCTGTTTTTGGATTGTACCACTGACCTAGAACGTCCCGAAGGGACTACGCTCTGGATACGGAAACCACTCCGACAATACCATTATCAGCATCATCATATCTAAGTTTACCATCACTAATTTCGCAAATCTGTTTTTGTATTACTTCATTGTTGTTTTCTTTTTTTTATCTCTACATAATTTATGTTTTTATATAACATTTATCCTTTATTAAGAATAGACGATGTTGGTTTACGGCAGGTGGGAAGAGGGACCATAGGACGACATACCAGACACTTCCGATTCAGCCTTGATGAGGTGGCGGCCCTATTTCACAGTGACAGCAAAGATGAAGACTTGACGGGACTACCATTCTTTCTAAAGAGAGAATATGAGTGTGTCACATAAAAAAAAGGCAAGAGTCACGTCCCAGTCCCCTCCCCCATGAAAAAGTAAAAGTCAATTTGTCCAAACCCCAATAAAGAAACTGTTTCTTTCTCTTTCCTATTTCTTCATATTTTACACTTTCCTGTGTGTCGTGTGGTTTTCTAATTAGGTTAGAGTAAAATCGATTAGGCTTATTTTTTCAAACTTGCAATTAAATATGTAGGCCGATTTTTTTTAAAATTATGACTAAAAAACATCTTAACTATAATTTTTTTTTTTTTTAAAAATGTTTTGTTTTTTTCAAATTAAAATTATGAGTTTCAGTTCCATTTTGTAATCATTTAGCTTCTAGCAACATCTATTCAAATGATTATTTTTACAATCGCAATTGAAAGATTAATACAAACCAAAAAATAAAAACACCTGAAAACTAATAAAAAATATCAGTCTTTTTTTTCATAGCGTCAGTTTTATTTTGTAATCGTTTAGCTTTCTATTTTGAAAAAAATGAAACAATGAAAGAAATTCTATAACCACGGTCTTGGTGGCATGTGATTCCTTACTATACTGTTCAAGACGAGGAAAAAGAAGTGAAAACTGTAAAAAATTTGCTCTTTAAGTTCAAAAATTAACATGCCAGGGTGTTGCATAGTAATAATATTAAGAGAGAAAAACAAAGACTGTCACTAAAGACAGACATTATACGCAACTTAAAAATAGTTTGTCCCTATCTTGCCCTTTGTCTCCCATCCAAGAACGGACGGGCCCGACGTTTGGCCGTTACCCCTATGTGATATGAAGCGATTAAGCGGGGCATGCATGAGTCACTTGACTTTTTTGGCGTTAAAACTTAATACCCTTGAATCTTGTCCTCAGATGTGTTTTTTAAAAACAAAAAAAGATTAAATGATACGTAATATTTCATTTAATAACTCCATAAAGGTAATTTCATTATCACTACCAAAACTTAAACAGGGCTGGATTTTTTTTTAAAACGCTGCAGAGCTACCTTGCGGAAGTTTTTAGGTTTGTTAAAATACCCGGGGAAATTTCCATTGATTGCCAAGAAACACAAGGTCTGGTTTTCGATCTTGGCTGGTTCCCCCCTGGTCGATGTTGCGAGTAATTACACAGTCTTGTCTGTCTGTGCGATCGAGCTGGTTCCCCGCTGGTCGATGTTGCGAGTAATTACACGCTATTGTCTGTGGGCGATCGAAATGGTTGATTCATGTCTAGTCATTTGTATACAGACGATGCCGCTTCAATGCGGCTTTTAATGTTTATATACTTAGAGTCTCAACTGAAAGTACTTCATATTGATCAATTATCAAGTGGGCAATAATCACACAAAGGATGTTTACACACACGTCAAGTTGGTAAATTGAGGACACTTCAGATTGTCGGTGGGTTTAATTTTTATAGTTGCTTTCAAGTCACTCACTTGTGGGTTTTAATTTAAACTTACAACATCAACGTATAAGCCGCTTCGGTTTATAAGCCGCGGCATCCTTTGAAGCCTTTGAAAACAACGTATAAGCCGCGGCTTATATTCCGAAAATTACGGTATGCTTGTTCGCGAGACGCAATTGACTTTAATTGATCATAAAATGGGAACGCAATGTCCGATTTTCACCAAATAAAAAGGGAAATAAAGCTAAAAAGTGTAGCAATGTAACAAAATTAAGGCCACTGCAAATCTTACATCATAAGACTTTGAACTAGATTCTCCCCTTAAGAATCCAGTTTTGTGTCGTATAACTTTGTGATTTATCTTTGATTCGTAGTGTCAGTCAGATGCAACACTTTTTTCCCATAGTTTCGGAGTTGAGCATTGTTGAATTGATTTGTTACACTCATAAACAAATCACAAAGTTTGACACACTTCTATTAGCATTATTGAACTAGAAAAGTATTGTTTTAATTAGAGTTGCCACCTAAAATTCAGAACTGCATTAAAACTAATATAATTTATATTTTAAGTATAGTTCTTGGAAGTTGTTCATACATAATGATACTTCATTCTGTTTTCCTGGATGCTCATCTCAATCCCCATTATTGTTTATTTCCCAGGGATGTAAAATTTCAGGAAAATTCCTGAATTTCAGGAAAGGAATACACAATTTCTGCTCTTTATACTACATTTATTTTCAGCCCATTTTAGACCCTTTTTGTCCAAAATGTGCTTTTTCAGTATTTCATGTTACTTTCAGTATTTGTTAGTTGCACTCATTTACCTCACTGATTTCCATGAATTATTGTTTACCTAAAAGTATATTTTGATGAGATGAAAATAATTTGATTAGTTGATTAATTGAGAGTATTTGCTTCTGTTTTCAGGCTTACTTACAACAAGCCCAAGAGTTAGTCATAAATGAAAGTATCCTCCTGCAAACACTAGGTGAGTTTATTTTTTTATCCCCCTTGCACTTTAGCAGAAGGGGGATTTTGTCGTAGCAAAATCGTATATATAAAAGAGGCAACGTTTCATGGGTAGACCATCGGATTGGGGAGTTTATTGCGGTTTCCTTCCGTTTTCCATCGTAGCACCACCAGTACTCGCTCCAATTATAACTTTGCTTTCACAGCACGCCGTGATATTGATTGAAGCAACTTCCTGATTGCAATTGGCCGATATGATATGTGATGGTGACTTCCATGGTGATCGCATTGCAGGAGCGCGGTGTGGACGCATCGTCATGCATGTCATGGCGCGCGAGTATGATTCTTGTGATCGTCCCATTTCCTGACTGTGCTACGCATCCAATGCTGGCAAGCCACTGAAAAGAGAACGGTTAGGGAGAGAAGCCCTGTTGAGAAGACTGAGCGAGAGCTAGGGGAGATAGTCGAGAGAGGGAGAGAGACGAGAGAGGATGGGAAAGAGGGAGGGAGGGAGAGAGGCGGATGGAGAAAGAAGAGAGGGAGACCAGACAGAGAGGGGGAGAAGGAGGGCAGGGAGAGGTGTGTCGAGAGGGATATCGTAATGAGAGAGAAAACGTAGTTTGTAGAGGGGAAAAATGTTGAGGGGACATAGAAAGAGAGAGAGAGGGGAGAAATGGAGCAAGCAGAAAAAGATAGAGAAAGAGAGAAAAACAAAAAGAGAAACTAATACTACTAATTGCGCGACACGTCTTAGAAGGGACACGGGGAGTTGTGACAAAGTTGTCCTCTAGAGTAACACATGCATGCGGGGGAAAAAGTTTTCCTCACACATGAGCTGGCAGGCTCCCCGGTCCGATAAGTATTGACGCTGTCACTAGGAAATCATAATAATCATTAGCTTCAACTAGGGCGAGACGGTAGCGCAGCGTTATTCAGCATTTAGATTGTAACATTCACCATAAAGCTCCCCAATTGTCGCCTGGTTCGACGAGGCAATTCAAAGCTAAGATCGTGCCCCAAAGACCAACAGCACTGGGATGGTTAAGGGACAGCTATGGGTTAACACCCGACTCTTTTCGAACCTAGCTGTGGACAAAAGCATGTATGGATGTGGACTTCCCATCAGGGGACCGACGGCTTAACGTCCCCTCCCGAAGGACGGGGCTTTCACATGGTTTATTTGACCTTGTCCAAACAAACATGGGTAGAGTGAGTGATGAGAATAATAGGGGTGAGAGCAGCCACATCCTCTATGGTATACTCGAATTGGCACCAAGCCTCAAAATAAGCCAGCGGCAACACGGGGCAATTTTGTGAAAAAGTTGCTCCTGGTCCATGAGAATAGGAAGGAACCAGGGGCAATTCCTGAGAACCAGGGGCAATTTCAAAAAAATCAAATACAAGAGTCTACGATACTTGATTTTACCTCAAGTACCTGTTTATCATTAACATTACCTTAACAGGAAACAATTAAACTATACATTTGGATAAACATTTACTTTACGTAAATATATACCATTATCACATCTCAGGCTTTTAGTTGGACCGTCCAGGGCCCGCATTAATATTTTTGAACAGGGGTGCAGTTCCTCTAAGGCGTGAAAAATCCAGTATCTTGGGGACTTACAGCCTCCTATCACTACTTCCTGCGGACTTTATTGGTCCACTGGCCAAGTCACTAAAGCAACCACCTGAGCGGAGGCCTACGCGGGCATGAACCAGGAACCGATCTACTAGGTATAGGTGCAGTAGGTACTTTACAGGCAAGGTGAGGTTGTACAGTGTACAGGCATTGTCACCATGGTCAGTGCCCATTGGTCCTGAATCTGGATGTTTGAAGACCTATTATTATTGTTATATGTAACCACAATGCAATAAGATTTGTCTATGACAATGATATGCCACTTGAAAATGCTCCAAAATCATTAATGGTGGTTTGCTTTAGGCGTTTTCAAAATTGCTTTCGTTTAGAAGTTATAAGCAGTTTGAAATGTCCAGAGTCCTATTCTTTTTACATTAATGGACGTTAAAAAAACTTATCAATTGTCCTTATACCTGTCACATGGTTCAATTTTCATGTTGACAAATATTAACGGATTAATTTACGAAATTTAAAGTATTTTAATAACTATTTATGATAAGAAAAAAAAAAGTTTATTAAATAGTAAATGCATACTATTTGCAGCTAAAACTTACACATGTGCACAACTGCACTGTGTGGAGTGGGTCCCAACCCCACCCTTGCCCCACCATTTTTACCAAGCAATGTTTTTACCAGCAGCCTCTGGTACCCAACCCTTTTCCAAACGGCACCCTTTTTCCCAGCAGCCTCACTGGTACCCCACCCTTTTGAAACTAAGCCACCCTTTTTATTCCACCGACTCCTGTACCCCACCCATTATTACCTAACATTTCCAATCTTCTGCCATTTTGTCTAAACAATACAATCAGATGCTTATTCTTGAAAGAATTTGTGAAATGTGATGCAACTGCACAATCAACTCCAACTAACCAAGGTTCAGTGGGCTGTGTTGTTCCATTAATGACAATAAAGTAGTGAATAAAATACATTCTAGTTCACACTTTCAATGAGTTTCATCATTACACTGATTTATTTTCACCCACCCTTTTATTAAAACCCTTTGTACCAGAAGTTGCAAACCCACCCTTTTGTCGAGTCGCCGCCACCTGCCATGTACACCAAGTAACCACACACACCTATCGATGGTGGACGAATTCGGCTACTCTACTCTCCAGAACAGCGCATTTGGAGTATTGCGGACCGTTGCACAACTTAGATAAGGCTAAGACTGCATGCGTATTTTTGTACCGAAATCAGACAATATGGAATTATAAAATGCTTGAAATGTGCACAGAAACTCTTCTGTGAAATGATATTCTTAACTGAAACCGTACGTTAAAAAGTTCTAAAACGTAGCGTTTCCATTCAAAAATTCTTACCCGCCGCGCGCCGCGCCGCGCACGGTCAAATTTGACACATTTTGTCATTTTGTTCTTGACCGGAAAGGCGTGTCTACAAATAGGCTGGCTACGGTCAATAATGTTGTCAATGAATGCTAATCCGTGCCCTGATTGGTTAATATATTATTTAGTCCGTTGATGATGTCCGGATAACATTTTTCAAGGCTTTTATCTAACAACAATTGTCGGTACAGTATTTTAATGTTTTTTTGTGTATCATGAAAGCGACACATTTACCATTTTTACGAAAATTTACTCCTTTCAGCGCTGATAGCAAAAGCGTCAGTCGGCAAAGGTAATCGGCAAATTCAGTTCTTTTCCCGACCACCAATTCATAACTGATTACTCAATTATATGGTCAAAATATATCAATTATAAGTTCCCCGATTGATCCAGTTCACCATTGATGACCGTCATAATCACTTCATGTTATTCTCAGTAAAAGGGTTAATGAAAAATATTACTACTATCATCTCAGCTTGAGACGGGGCCAAAAAATACACCACTGGAATACTCAAAGACAAGGTTGATACCATTATCAATGGACAATTTTTATAAGTTTTCCTGTTGAATTATTCAGCTCACGGGCGCATTTTTACAATGTACATTTGCGCCTGGCTACTATTTTTTTCGCCGTTCCCAGGCGCATTTGCAGGCTTTACTGGCGCAAATTTGCGCCCTTGCGCCCGTTATTTTGAGGCTTGATTGGCACATTGCTGGCAGTACTGTCTATGGCCATCCAGTAGCATGCCATTTCCTATCAACTGACTACATAAAGCCATGGTAACATATTGGCCAGACTGGAAAGAGAAAGAATAGTGGCCAGAGAGTATTGAGAGAAGGAGAGAGAGAGAGGGGGAGCCAGATGTGAGAAAAATAAAGGAAAAAAGGAAAGAAGTAATGCAGGGGTGTCTTATTTTTCCAGAAAATCAAATCACTCCCCCTCCTTGCCATATATTATCCCAATTCTTCCTCAAAACTTAACTTTGGTTCCAATCACCTAAGCATCAAATTCTTTTCCAAATGACTATATTAGAGACAAAACCTATTCCTCCACCTCAAGGACGATAACGGAGAATAGACACTCCTGAAGTTAACAAAACAAACCGGGCAAAAAGCAGAGGAAATAAGAGAAAGGAAGAGCGAGAGACCGGGGTGGGTGTGTAATTTGTAAGGGTCTTTGGGTGATGGATGGATGGAAACATAATTTGTAGAGGGGGAAAAGATGAGGCATATAGAAAGAGCGAGAGAGGGGAAGAAATGGTTATTCAAAAAGAGAGTGGGAGAGAGAGAAAAAGAGTGAGACGGAGAGATGGTTGAGAGAGACATAATGAGAGAGGAAACTTTAATTTCTAGAGGGGGAAATGTTGAGGGATATAGAGAAAAGAAAGAAAAAAGGGAGGGAACTGTGCAAAAGTGGTTCATTTACTTCAGGTTGACATGAACTTTATATGCGAGTTTGAGGAGTTATGAGAAAAAACAATGTGGCTATAACAGGAACTATATACGGGTTAGCACACGGGGAGTAGGGACCAACTTTTGAAATTAAAAAAGATTAAACACTGAAAGGTATATACGGGAATGACATAATAAACGGTTTATTTAGGAAGTGGGAGTTGCAGGTGGTGTCGCCGTAGTATCAGTGATCGCTTCTGTTTTTTAATTTAAAAAAAAATATATAAAATATAATTACGGCCGCTTGAAACTCTGAAATAAAGAATGAAATTTACATTAGCGCTCGTTCACTGGTATCCACATTAACACAGTCCTCTGTGGCCCAGCGGTATTTCTCACGCCTAGAAAGTGGGAGGTCCGGGTTCGAGACCGTGTATTTTTCGTCTTTATTTAGTTCTGAGCTCGCCAAAATCTTTTATGTGGGTAATGGTGCTTGCAAGTAATAACCATGCACTGCGTCATCATTATTTGTTTGTATCAACTTCATTTCTATATTTGCTCCCCACTGGGGGGGGGTGTCTTGCAAGTTTTAACTTGCAGTATTTTTAATAGTTCTGTCTAGAAGTACAATGTTAAATGTAAACCCTATCCTATTTTATTTTCTTAACCTTATTTCAGGATTTGAAGTAGGTGTAGACCATCCCCATACACATGTAGTTAAATGTACTCAGATGATCAGAGGTAAGTTAGCTTATTTTGCTGCATCAACAATATCTTACATTTTCAGGTTTAACACATGTATGTTTCTTTTTGTACAGGGTTGTGATACAATTATAATAGCTTGCATTTGTTATATCTATTGCAGCGTGGACAGTACATGACTGCTAGTTCTTGAATTTGATTAATATGTGTAATTTGCTTCTACAAAACCCATGAACGTTTTCAGTGTAGTTGGAAACAAAACTTGATCACCCTAAGTGACACCAAGTACCATTAAGGTAGGATTATCGGCTACGGCTTCATGCCAGATCTTGTTGAAATTCTCATGAAATGTTGGTATTGGTGAAAGAAACATGTGTGCCAAATTTTAATTTTTTCCAAAAAGGCGTTTTAGAGATATTTCACGTAATGCGTTTGCAAATTCCCATAGACTTTGTACAGGGGCTGATTTTGGCAGTATAGAAAATGACCAAAATGGGGCAATTTGTGAAAAACTACACATTTTATTTCAATTATTTCTCAAGTAATTGATGAGTTATAAGATTGGTGTTTGTTTTTAATGGTTAAAGAAATATCAAAAATCCATACAATTTTTTATTTTTATGTGTGTCATCAAAAACAAAGAACTGGTGGTCACAACAACACTTTTTTGTTCAAGTATTTATAGAAATACTGAAGTATCCACTTTTCATAATTTTTCCTAGAAGAAACTACAACTCCCTTGGTGATGAATAAGGTGTCATATGAAAGGAAATCAAAATTAAGAAAATTCTCACGTTAGATTTTGCAGATTGAGTGTTTCTATTTGAAATAATAGGTGTTTTTAATTTTCCCTAAATTATTTTTCCCTAAAATAATTTTTTCTAAAGAATTAAACACTTGATTCCAAAAAGCCAACATGAGATTTTAGGTATTTTGTTTATACACACATCCCTAAAGTTTTAGCTTAGAAGTTAATCTATTTGAGGCAATTCTTAAATAAGCTTTAATTTGAAAAAAATAAAAAATTTTTTATAAACAAATTAAAAACACTAATACAAATCATGCAGTCTTGAAATGCAAAAAAAATGTGGAGGAGAGTTCAATCCTTACCATAGTCAAGTTTGGACTAAATTAATTCAGGGGTTTCGATTTTATGGTTTATTTTCTGTAAGACCATTTTATCCGATGATCCTACCTTAATTGGGTATGGTATGTGGGAATCACCATGCTCTTAGGTCTGTACTGTGTTCAGGCTTTGCCTTCGCATAGTACAGAGCTTTGTGTATGGTTATTTTCCATACCATAATCGATGCTTAACCAAATAGAAATTTATCATACCACTAAGTCACACTTGTTTCATACCATATTTTCCACAATATAAGCCGTTCAGCGGATATGCCGCAGGGCCTAAAAATGGTCAAATTAAGATTCAGACCTTAACGTATAAGCCGCACCAGCAACGACCGATTTTAGGATCATGTATGTACATACAGAACCAACATAATAGTTCAATATATGTTGCACATACTAATGTTTTATTTTATAATTTTAAAAATTTATTTCGATTAACATGGAAATCCATGGAAGCAAAGTAAAGAAATACGGCCGAAATATTCCTTTTTCCAACTCTCGTTTTGTATTTTTTTAGGTATGTCTTTAGGTAAAATTGAGAACCCCTGAAACAAATTGCATTTTTCTTTGTTTCAAGAGTGAATGGTAATATAATTTTTTTTAAATAATAGGTTGGTGATCAAGTAATTGTTTCCCTTTAAAAAAAAAATCAATATCTGTATCAAAAATATTTCCCAAATCAATATTGTTTCTTGGGTAAATGCATACTTGTTCCAGGTTATGAGGAAGCATATTACAAACACATCTTTCCCTGTTTAGTACAAAAGTGGCTGTGAATTTCTAAAAAAGAAAAAAAATTCTCTTTTGTTTTTTATGTTGTGTTTTGTTACCTCAGCTGTATCATCATTGAGGTATTTGTATCGTTTCTATCTGCAAACAACACTGCTGCTTCTAGACAGAATATTCAATGGAACTTGATCAGAAACACCATTATCTGCACCACCATCTGAACAGTTTGTCATTTGGTCATGAAGAGATCAATGAGATGATTTTTTTTGGGGGGGATGCATATTCAGTGGCATTATGTCATTGGCATGTATGCTGCATTGTCATGTTTTTTTCCTTTATCATGAAGCTCAAGCTTTGTGCATAAGCTTTGGACAGTTTCTAGGGTGTGCACAATTAGGCTTTCAGGGCAGTGTTGTAAAAAATCTGCATAAATGCTGCTCTTGCAGGAAACTTGCTTTGATAAAAAAAAAACTTGAGCATGTGCATTGGCTATGACCAATGAATGTCTTGTGGGGTCTTCAACTAGGCCAAAAAAATAAATTGTTTGCTTGTTCACAACTGATTTTAAGAAATTGGGTCGGTCGTTCGGGAATTTTTTTATTTTTTCTTTCCCCTCTTCTATTTTCAGGTACCAAATTCATAAAATGTGACGTTTTCATCTATAAAATATTCAAACACTCTGACAACAGACATACACAACAGAGACAAATTCGGGAACGGTGTAACCAACATAAACCATACATGACGCGTGCCGAATGTTTTTAGCAGCTCCAATCTCTCGGTTGGCTCGGTGGTTGACTATGGTCCACTTTCTGATACGGCAATGGCAGTGCCCTTCAAGTGAAGACCGGCAGCTTCAACATGAAGTGATTCATACAGTTCTTGAAGAGATTGGTCCATGTTGAAGCTGCCGATCAGCAGTTTTTGAGCCCAATTTGACTTGGGCCGCCAATGCCATAAGTCGCCATTTTGAAAGTCAAACTAAAGCACCAGTGATTTGCGCAGAATAAAATTAGCCCTGTCAAACATGTTAAAATAAAATAACTTATGGCTATTTTTCACAAATATGTACAGATAAGCATTTGTAAAGTAATAATATGATAAAAATGTCATTCACTAACTGGTTTATCGGTTTGCTTTTGTTTTACACGGCAAATTTTACTATGCGATATTGTGTATTTTCGTACATTTGATACGTTAAAATACAATAATTCCTAGAACGCGAGGTTGTATATGTTGCCAACGTCATTCCAAAGTTGGAGAGATGTGGCGCTGAGGAGGTGAAAACATTCTCAGTTTGAGGGCATCGGACACAATCGGGAAGCTTTCTCTTCATGTTGACATTTTTTCTGATGGGTAATTTCGGGGTAAAATTGAAAAAAAAAATTTGAAAAAAAAAGGTCCTACAGTCGCAGTGCAAATGATGGTCGGTGGGAAGTGGACAAGCAAAAAAAAAATTTTTTGGCCCTATGGTCTAGAAAACTTCATATAGGGGGTCATTGGTGTTTTCACCTTCAAAATGTTGCTTCAGCCACAGATTTGGGTAGCTGTTTACAGCACTTAAATATTTACATCAGCTCTGATTAGAGTGTGGGGTGTTAACTAAATTTGGGGTTTATGGTCATTTTGAGGTCGCCAGGAAAAAAACAAAACTTGTGCAACTCATGCATCATTCCAATAGGTGATTCCTACATACACTGTCAGATGAAAAGGCACTAATGTGTGTGTTGTATTTATGTGGGTTAAAACAGATTTTCTCACAGTTATGAATGCAGATCAATTTCAGGCCAAAACACAATTTAAGGTCATTTGGGGTAAAGGTAAAATGTGCAAAGTGTTGCCAATATTTGGTGCAGATAGGTGCTTTCTAAAGTCATTACATAAGCCTAAATCCCTTTTAGATGTTCAAAATGGCTGAGGTATGTGGTTGACTACATCGTAGCTTATTTTGTGTGTGTTATTTGTGCGAGTGTCTATGTCATGTAGCTCCCTGAAGCTTTACAACAACACATCAAAACACTTGTTGATATAATAGTAGCATTTGGATGTAGTCACTCAAGGTGTTCAGGGACAAGTGGTCAAAGGACATCTAAAACTTAATTTGGATTATAACTGCACCCTTGGTGAGTAGTTTCCATCTGTGGAAGAATTACGAAGAAGAATGCTGATAGCAGATATAGTTGTAGTTTGAATTAAATTTTGTACAAATTTGTCAGCAGACATTGTCTAGCTGGAATAAATTTTGAAGTGTTTTTGATTCTGATGTAAATGAGTTTCATTCCATGTTAAGCACAATACGGCTATTTGAAAAGAACAAATTCAGAACGCTTGATTATAAATATGTGAATGTAGTTAAATGCATCATGTCTGTTCTGATTTTTTTAGACCGGGAGTATATCATGTGCTACAAGGGAACACGAGTTGACTACACATGCTACTACTACTACAGTCGCGGTCAAAATACTTGTGTGGTATTTGCTCTGCTTTGAGTATGATTTGCATATAAAAAACAAAACACACACACATACACCAAGTAGTTGCCTTTTGTTTCTGTTTGATTAAATAACAAACAAAGTATGTAATGGAGTTCAAATTCAGTACCCTCTATCTTTCTTTAACAAGTTGTTTGTTTGGTCAATTTATATTTACTTTGTTCTTTTTGTAGAAATTCACAGCACGTAAACTAAAGCATATGCTGTGATGAAAGAGGGACAGAGATTTAAAGTTACCTCTTACAAGAGATGTGTTGATTGTATTATTATATGTTGTATCGTTGTTGGCCATTTCTAAATGTTTGGCAACATGTATTACCTTCTAAATTTTGTGCTTGCTTTGGTAGATTCTACAACCACCAAATCTTCCATGAGAATTGGTAAGCAATTTTTGTGTGAAATGGAGTAGGTAACACTTAAAAGTTCAAGTGCTCTGTCCCTCTCTTGTTATACAATTTTTTTTCTCCCTTTTTCCAGTAGAATTAAAATATATTATTTGGGATGATTTGGTTAGTTACCCAAATCAAGAATTCCTTAGCTTAGTATTTTGAGCAAATAGCCTTTGAAATTGTTTCTAATCATGCAGTGACCAACCTGGAACAAGCAAAGGCAGCTTAGATTTGTATGTTCCTCAATGATACTTGATAGTAGGATCTCATATTTTTAAAAGCCTGCTTTACACTTTGTATATGACCCAGCACATT
Organism: Ophioderma brevispina; assembly: GCA_023653785.1. Taxonomy (NCBI): domain Eukaryota; kingdom Metazoa; phylum Echinodermata; class Ophiuroidea; order Amphilepidida; family Ophiodermatidae; genus Ophioderma; species Ophioderma brevispina. The sequence goes on from JAMKCH010010816.1 coordinate 29,957, forward strand.
AAAGTATGACTGTTGTCATCGAAACAATGCCAGTATTGATTAAATATTGTAATCTAGTCTACAGATTTGATAATGAGTGGAAGCATAAACTAATGTGTTGACGTATTGGCTTAGTGATTAGAATGTCCACTTCACAGTTGTGAGGTCGCTGCTTCAGATCCCAGCCGGGGTTCACCAGAAAGTATAACTGGTATTTATTGCCTTGTCAGGCATTTAAGAATGGAGTATGGAAGTTTAACATATGGAGCTACCAGTAGACTAAACCCATATTGTATTCTTCAGACGTATGGCGTAGGGTCATGGAAACGGGTGTGCACTGCTTTGTTATTTTGTGCACAGAAGACTTCCAACATTTTTAACAAAATATATTCAGATGGGACTTTTATTTGGAACAAGGTTTTGTTTTTGAGAAAAAAGTGCCTAGTTTCGTATTGTATGTGGTGGGTCATATACAGTTATGTGAGAGTAGATGGGAGATAATTCATGTATTCCAGTTTTGTTGAGTGATAACCAGTTGTTACAAAGATTTTGACATGTCTTGCAGAAAAACAGAAAAAATTACAGAAAAACTTAAAAGATTGAGCAAATAATGGGATTGATATTTAGCCTGGTAAACTCTCAATGTGTATATAGTGAAAATTGAAAGTCCATAGATTGTAACTATATGTTTCGACTGATACTAAATTTCAAGAAAGTATTACTTTATCTCAATACAAATATTTCTTATAAATGGTTTGGTTCTTGTTTGTCTTAGTGCAGAGTTGGTCAAATCACCATATATGTCATCTTGTGTCCATATTTTAGGCTAATTTAATAAACATTTTATTCATTAAAATTTGTGAGGTTTTAGACAGGCTGGCATTCATGGTATTTGGTTGAGTTCTGTACTTTGCCATAGACTGTGCTCCACATCAGGTTCACTTGGCTCAGAGAATGTGATTCTGAGTATGCTGACCTGGTGTAAACCAAACTGTGAGGTTATGGCAGAGAAGATGGGTGATGGTGTCAAGATTTTGACATAACCCATAACAGTATATATCTGCACATATACTACTTTGGCAGTTTGGAGAACATCAGGCCAAGCAATCATAGCATCATATACTATGGACCATGCGGCCCTGATCTGGTACATGCTCTATGTAATTCTGCCATGCACAACTTTGCTAATGGTGTTTCCCCTTTTACTCTTGCTGCCCGTCCATCCCTCCTGCACCCGTCTGCCTGCCCGCCGCCCGGGTGATGTGTCACCGTATGTGGTGTGGGCTGTGCTCACCGTTGTTACGCCGTCTTGTGTCTCACGTCATCCATGGGGGTCTGCGGGACTAAGCAGCCAGCAAGGATCTTGCCCAGACCTCCTATTTCATGGCGACCAACAGGTTGGCTGCCTCTTATAAAGCTTCTCTCACGTAGGCGTGACCACCTTAACTCCAGATTCATCCTGAGTATTTCTGCTTAAAGGAATATTGATGTGAAAATAAGTCTTTATTCATTTTTTTAAGAAAGTTTTTGGATTGAATATCACTGCTAGCAGTATTTGCTTAGGGAGTCTGAGAGTTGGGGACCCAGGCCTGCATGGTATGTACATGTAAGCGTCCGTGTGTAAGCACGGGAGAGGAGTGCCGAGTGCTGAAAAAACAGCCGAGGCATTGGAATATTATATGTGTATGAATGGGGGCAGAGGTTTGAGACCACTTGGTGTATTGACGTAAGCGTTTGTTGGTATTGGCTTGCCTTTGCTAAATGAATGCTAATGTCGCTATGGTCTCACCTGGTAGAGTCTATTACCTTGCGCAAAAATGACAGCCAAAAAATACTGTATTTTTGTAAGTGATATCCAAATATGGCATTTTCTCATTTCATTGTTCATTATCTGAACAGATTTTGTCTTAAGCCAAGTGAAATTCAGCCAAAAGCTCTTTAAAGCAAGTTGTTTGACTCAAATGCCTACTGTAGAAGTACACATGTAGTATTTTTAGAGCAGTACATAGGGGTACAGTGTAATTGGGCATGGACAGACGTAGAGACACATTAGTAAGACACTGAGTAAATGACTGACAAACACTTACCACATAAACAAAATAGCAAGTTGTTTAAATGGTGGAAATGGTGAAAATGTGATCAACTTTTTAAAGTTAGCATTGTTACTCTAAATGGATTTATAATTTCTTGCCAATAACAGTCAATTGTATTCATTAAATCAAACCGGAATGATTCAAAATGATGAGCTGTAACACCACCACCTTTTTCCTGCCTGTTAATCCAAGGTTCATCTCATCACTGAAGACTGAATCACCTGTGATTTTAGAACTAGAAGTTGCTAATGCATTCAGATATCTAAATAAAAACATTTCCTCCAGATTGTTTTTGATCCAGATTCCAATATCACAGATCACCGTTGGACTGCTAGAATCCAGTGTTTGCTGAACTTGCCTAATTTTATTATAATAAATAGTTGTGTAATATACTTAGTAAGCTAATGAGTAGAATCAAGCTTTGTTTTATGGCAGAAATGCTTATTTATGGAGTATTTCCCACTGCTAACTAAATAGTCACAAGTAAATGTAATGTGCAGTTCTGTTAGCATTTTTCTACTAAAGGTAGGTCTTATGAATGGCATTGAAAACCAAATTGGTAAGTGTAACTGAAGTGGTACTGAAGTTCTTAGACATAGCATTTTGTGACCAATTTAGATATCCTTGCATAAGTAGTAATTGCACATGCAAGGTAGAATGTGACCAACTCAAAATTTTGGTAATCTTGAGCTTGATATTCTGTGAAGGACTTGCCCTGTGTATCAATTTGGTATTTAACTCACGATTTCTGATGATTAATGGAAATATCTTTAATTGATTTACAGTAAATGAATTTACTGATAAGAAACCAAAAAAAAAAAAATGGGTCTCATTTTATGTTATTGTAGCAGTACATATAAGTTTTGATGTTGACTCCAATCTGTGTGCTATTTTGCTTCCACAGTCTGCATTTGACTACATTTTGCCTGCAGTACAAGCCCACTGTTGTGGCATGTGTCTGCATTTACCTTGCCTGCAAATGGTCTCAATGGGAGGTAAGATGTCCAGTGCTTATTCATTTTTGTATTCAGTATGGAACTTCAATTTACCCTAAAGGCCTGATAAAGAGTTAAACCTATCTAAGTAATGAAAATGAGAGGTCTGAAAATAGCCTGGTGGTGCTTGTTTAGAACCAGTAATTGTCCAACTTCATAGTAGGATAGACACAGGTAAAGAATCTGAATTTCAACAAGTCGCCTGAATTTGGTAATCTTCTAACCATGGAGAATTAAAGGTCTGTTCATACTAGCACTGTGGCTAGGTGCGGTGCCGGACCTAATGCAGTGCGTTGCGGTGCCGCACCTCACTGCAGTTCCATCGCAGCATCGACATCAGCTGACGTCGTATTTATTTTACCGCATCGCAACAATGCGTCAATATTTTGAAACTTGTGTTGCATTGCCACACCACACTACAATGCTACTATGAATGGACCTCAAGAATTGTATACCTTTAAGTACAACAAATTTGGATCCACATGGAGACACTCTAATTGGTTGCTAAAGTTGAGGCATATTTTCAGATGCAAGTCCCCAATGAGTGAGGTGGATGCTTTTTGAGGGATGACAGTATGAACTCAATCCCACTTTACTAATGCCCATCTTAAAAAGCAAGCATGCATTGAAGGGAAGGTCTATGCAACACCTTGGATTTCCTCATCACCTAGGTGATTACCTCTATGTAAACAAGGTTTACACATGTGGCAAGCAGTATTCATCATCGGGTATATTTTATTTAAATGACACTTGTACGACAGTAATACTTGGCTAATACACCAAGGTAACATGTTTTGAGAAATATTTAAAACTGTTTTATAGTGTGATTTAAAATCATACTTAACAAAAAATACAAAATTGAAAAGAATATTTCATATAATAAAATAAGGTACCTTTCAAATTTTTATCACTCTCTCAATATCAAATACTGGTAAAATGTTAAGTTTTAAGCTTATTTTGTAATAAAAAGTAAGGAAAATAGCCAACATGGTTCTTATGTTATTGTTTTGTAGATTCCTAAATCTAACGATGGCAAATGGTGGTGGCAGTACATGGATCCTGGAGTCACCAAGGACCAGCTTGATGGTAAACTATACTTTGTTTAGGTCTGATTATAAAGTGACGATGCACATGTATACCTAGTACCGCCTTGCAGTTGCAGTGTGCTTGTGCTTTGACTATGCACACACTGCAAGTCTGTACAATGTTACCCTGCACCATTACTAAGTACTTCAAGCTGAACAAAGTATGTAAAGAGACTCTTCATTGCAGATCTTGTCTTGGAATATTCTGTAGTGTGTGGTGCACGTGGGTAGGTGGCTAGAGGGTGCATGCAGATATGCCAGTTGCATTACACACCCATCCAACAAGATAAGATACTTCCTACAAGCTAAAGAAACACTAAAGAATTATTATTATAGACTGCCATGTTTCCCTTTTGGCAAGTATTTTCACATAGCGTCACTAGTGCAATAAATATTGCCATGGCAGTTATTCCTTAAGGTTCATTGCCTCCTGATTGTAGTCATCGTATCAATACAAAATACCACCAGTCCTAATATAACAACGGCATAAGGAATACAGGCCGTTCATTCATGTATGCCACGTATTGAATCGCATATTTTCTTAGCACTGAAACTTAAGAAAATTTGTCAATTTGGAAATTATCAAAAAGGTCAAAGACCACATAAGTGAAGGTGAAGAGTAAGTGGAACAGGTCATGGCTTTGGGAAGGGATGAAAGAAGTATTTTTTGTCTTAACCTGATCTTTTCATGAGCAAGACAAAGAAATCGGTATGTATGCCAGACTAAAAAAAAATGATTATGCATGTGTGGCTGTGTTGGCACGATGCCATTTGATGAGTTTCGCATTTCCAAAGTATTGCTCTGTTCAAACCAAATTTTAAGTTCATTGGATCAAATATCTTTTTTTGGTTAAAGAGTCCCCATCCTTATCGCTCCATGAGCAAGAATTGAGGTTAGCTCGTCTGTCACACTAAGCTGCAGAAAGTTGACATACATGACTTTTAATAAGCAGTAGATGTTCCAAAGGTAATTCAAACAAAGACATGCAAAGAAAATGGGCAAAGAAAAAGCTCGGGATTGCACTGTTTCCAACAGGTGCTGCTAAAAGAACTTAACTGGCGCCATATATTACTAACTAGGAATGGTTAACGCAGCAAGTCTAAAGTAGGTCTATTACTTTCATGACTAGAATTGAGGTCTTCCAACCCTCTAAGCTGGCCGACACTCCAGACCTCTGTACATGCGTCATAACAATCATCATTTTTAGTGTAATAATTGGCCAATATCCTTTTTTTTAAATTTGGGGAAAGCTGTGATTGGGATAATTGACAGGAGAGCTCTGTAAAATGGCCTTTAAAAAAGGCTAAACAGCAGCGGTACCCCCGAGCCACCACAGAGGTGTTGCCCCTGAACTCCAAAATATGTTTCACTTGCTGCATTGCTATTTGGCATCAAATTGTAGTAAACCTTTAGAATCGTTAAAGGTTCTGGATCATCCTTGGGACAGGTTTGGTTATTAGAGGTCAATGCGTCTTGGGTGTGTTGAAAAAATGCTTTTTGCATGGAAGGATGTATTTCTTGCTTAGAATGATCTGTTAGTAAATAAGATTTTGACAGAGTAAGCTTTTTAATTTAAGTAAAATTTTATATTTTCAAAATGGTGCTACTTCACAAAAATGGACATCCACAAGTATTTGATTTTAATGACCATATTGATGGTCTCATTGAAAAATATGCATGACCCACTTTGATCCCTGCATGGTAATTGTGAAGATATTCACTCCAGATTTGGCAGAGCAGGGCTTCAAGGAAGAGTTAAAAGTGTGTGTTATTGGCAAGCAGACATATTCATTATCAGACCTCTTTATGTTGTCCCCGCTGAACGTGTTCGGAACGGGGACTATGAAATGAGCAGGTCCGGTCCTTGTAAATATGTTAACCCATGTTGTTATACGATTATCGTAGTTCCGTAAGGGCACAATGATGTTATTGGTTGGAAAAGAAGCGGGCGTGGAGTGTTCTAGACTTTCGCTCTATGATTAATTGTGGGTGTAAAATATGCTAATTAAGTATCTAATTTGCATATAATTATGAAAATTTTCCTGTAAGCCTGTGTCCAGTTTTCTGGAGTTCCGTAAGGCGTAATATAAAATTTGGGATGTTGTGTAACTTGGTGGAAGAAGGAAGCGGGCTGAAGAGTCGTTGACCTGATTAGGTTGGGAGTTATTTTCGGGCAAAGAAGTCTGCAAATGAGCTCATTAATATGCAAGCATCGGCGCAATTGCTCTATTTTGAACTATGGTACATCGGATACTAAAACCTTTCCTGCCGCCATGAAAGCCTCATGGGGCACCATCTTTGCAATTTGAAACCGGGTTATGTGGACTTAGGTATGCCAAACATGCGCTCAGTTAATATGCATAGTGCTGTATCGCTGAACCGCTAGTCGGATGGGAAACAGTCCTTCGCTACATGATGGATACTATGCCATGGGGAGGGGTGGGGTGTTGGGGAGGGGGTGGGGTTGTTGGGGAGGGGGGGGGTGGGGTGTTGGGGAGGGGAGGGGGTGGGGTTGTTGCAGGGTGTTGGAGGGGGAGGGGTGGGTGTTTGTTTGTTGCATAGGAGTGGGGGGTTGGCATTGGTGTGGGGAGAGGGGGTGTTGGGGAGGGGGCTATGTCTTGTTGTGTGGTGTTGGGGAGGGAGTGGCTCGGTTGGGGGGGTAAGGTTGGCGGAAAGGGGTGGAAATGTTATGGGTAGTGGGTTTGGGCGGGTTGCAGGAAGGTTGGAGGAGGGTTGGGGTGTGGGGTGGGATGGGGTTGCGATGTTTGAGGAGGGGGGGGTGATGAAGGGGATGTTGGGAGGGGGGTGAGGGTTTGCGGGTTTGGTGATTGAGGGGTTGTGGGGAGGGGAGGAGTTGTGCGGGTTGGGGGTGGGGAAGGGGTGGTATGGTATTTACGGGGAGTATTGGTTGTGGGGTGGTGGTTTTGCGGGGTGTCGGGGAGGGGGGGGGTGGGGTGTTGTAGTGGCAGTTATCGCATGGTTATGATGGGGACATTCGGCGGGGAATATTTTACGCATCGCAGTACATATGAGGTTTGCCTTGTTTAAAATGCAAAAGAGATGCAAAGGATCCCTGCTTGTGTTTGTGATATAATAAGACACTCAATAGAACCTTTTCAATGGAACATGGAAACTTTTCTTAGCAAAATACAACTTAAACCTTATATACTCGCTTACATTAACAAGCTCTTTTTGTTGCCAGTAATACATATTATATGCAATAGGCGAAATCGGCCTGTAAAGGTGCTGCGCCCAACAGATGACATGTTATTATAACCGGGATTCATCATTTTCAAAACTTGATTTTGACAAGGTCTGTTGGCTACCGTAAGGACTTTAAAGTAACAACTGCAAGCTGATTTGGAGTTGCTTCTATTTGCCATATAAACATATGCTTGGCAATTTTGTATTAGCCCTCCAATACAAAAATTATACATATTCAAATTTTTTGTACCACTATAATCCTTTCGGATGGGAATCGTCTGCCTGAAAAAGTGGGTAATTTGGGAAGTTCCTTCCCAGAGAAATGGACATACCTTGAGGGAAATCTGAGTGGATTGAAACTATCTTGATTAGTGGGAAATTTTAAAACAAAATCTCCTTCCAGGAAATACCAGTTTTTTTGTCGAGCCATGGGAATAGTTTTTACAGTCATGGAAAATAGGTTTAGTCTGGGATAGTTTTGTTTTACAGTCCCGGGGAATTTTTTTCCAGTCATTGGGTTAGTTTTTACAGTAAGCTTCACATCAGACATATGTTAAATCTGCGTGTTACGCCTTTAATCTGTAGGATATTATTGTATCAAGTGAACCAGCCGTATGTAATCCCTAGCTATTATGCCACAAGATACCACAAAATGCTTGCTGTGCTATACACTTGGTATGGGGGGGCAGCAACATACTTCCCATATGTTTGCACACAAACCATCAGTGACCCGGAAATTCCCGATGGGATTTCGGGTTGGGTGGCAGAATAAATTTATCCTTTTTGTGGTTTCTTATGAAATCACAGGTGGGGTGTTAGGTCTAGCTATTATACATATGTTGATTAATGTTTACCTGAGTAAAGGGTATAATGAACACTTGGTAACATGCACTGTTTGTGGGCTGGCATACCCCCTTAGCAATCCGTTGTGCGTGTGTATGGGTAATGTGTGTGTGGATGTGTGGGTGTGTCCAAAAATTGTTAAGTTTTTTAAATTGACCTCAATTGAAAGTTCAATGGAACCAACTTCTGTCCTAGTGCACAATGGGATCCCTCATATGTTTGGATGAGGTCAAGGGTCAGTTGAAAGGGTCCATGTTGAGGTCACGTTGAAAATGTGTTCTACAAATGTAAATTATCTAAAATTGAAAACTTAAGTTCATTGGAACCACACTTTTGTCATAGGTGCACATTGCGATCCCTCATATGTTGATGAGATCAAGGTCACATTCCCAGGGTCCAAGGTCCATGGGGCGGGCCCACAGCTTATATTCTTTGATATAGCGAAGCGCGAAAGCCGAGAACCGCAAATTCTAGTTACCTCTGCTTAGTGCCCCTCTGATGATCCGAATATGCCACAGAACACCTTGAGCACAGCTGATATGTTGCATTTTGTTTGCTTCTGCAGAGCTAACCAATGAATTCTTACACATCTTGGAAGCATGGTCCTAGCGACTTAAGAGCGGATCTTCACTGGCAAGAAAATGCTGCAAGGGTATGTAAAAATTACGTACTTGGCTCATGTATATGAGTTCGTATTCCCCTCCGTCTGCATTTGCTGAGTATATAAACTGTTGTCATTCTGAAGTGTAGGCTAACATCACAGTTTTCATATATCCATCAGCAATTTTGTCGTGTTGGCCAAAATTACACTTAATCCCGTCTATGACCTTACTGTGTGAGCTAATTGCAATATCGGGTAAGTGCAAGAAGATTAAAGGTGCAACGAGAATTTTGAGGCACCCAAGTAATGTGTCATATTGTAGTGATTTTCATATAGATCATACACTCAAAGATATCTTATCACTTATTTTGGTACCGATACGACTTAAAGGAAAACACAATGTGAATTTTTATATCTTTATTCCATTATCAACATAGGATGAATTTCCTATTTTCTCTATAAGAAAATAAACATTTCACACTTTTTGTACCAAAGAAATATGTCTTAACGGCGGGTAATGACCTGTAAGGTGGGGATCAATAGTGGTATGTATAGAGTGGATGGGGTTGACTATAAGAATACTGGAGTAACACAGTGCAAAAAAAAAATTCAGATTTTTTAGGGACACCTGTTAATGTGAATCTCTTGTTGCACCTTCAAACACTTTTTGCCACACCTCCCTTTGACATTTGCCATTATGACTTCTGTTATCAGTCATAGGTAGATTACCGTTGTGTTTAATTGTATTTTCAAAATTGTGATGAATCGCAGCGCGAAATTCGATATTGAGAGGATCATAAAACCAAACGTACCACTCTCGACCCTCATATTTGGTATTCTGACTTGCTGATTTCATATTTGATGACAAAAATTGTTAGAGCCAAAAAAGTTTAAGCGGCCAAACTTTATTCGGACCATTATCTAGGGTCTAGCATTTCCAATAGTGAAGAGAATTTTAGTGTCCAGAAGTTTGTGCATTTGACCATGACTTGCCCCCCCCCCCAACTTAAAAAGTGATGTCAGTGATGTACAAAAATAGAACATCTTTACTACTGGCAAATATATTTAAAGCCATGTCTCATTCAAAACTTTTCAGCCGCATTAAAAATGACAAAGGTAATTTTGATGAAACAGCACATACAAATTTAATTTTTCTTTTATGTGTTTTGAAACACTTTGAGTCAAATGAGACATGTTTGTTGTGCATGTTTTAACAAGATTTTGTTCTTAGATTTGTATGCCCTGTGGGAAAATTTTCCAAGGTGGCCATACATGGTTTGATTTACAATGTCACAATTTTTAGCTGCAGAAGCAGCTCTTACAAGTGATCAGGTTTCTTTGTTATTCTATCCATTTGTAACAAAGGCCACCAGGTAGTGAACAAAAAAATCAAAATAAAAAAATTCAATTAAAAAGTATCCCAGAAAAAAATCCAAATAAAAATATTAAAAATTGTAAAAAAAAAAAAAAATGGGAAAAAATTAGGAGAAAAGGTCCGAGAAAAAATTCAAATAATGATAATTAAAAAAATACAAATAAATACAAATAAAATAAAAAACATCCCAGAAAAAAAAAATAAGTGGGAAAAAAGTTCAGTTTCATGAAACCAACATTGTTTCAATTGGTTGTAACCACGTAAAATAATGAATCATGCTAAAAAAACTCAGAAGTGCCACCCCTAGGGTATCTTGTCATGTGTCATATAGAACTTATGACCTCTTGAAATTGTTAAGGAGTTGGATTATCAAGAGTTCACGATAATGTGTAAAATCAATGGCAACGTCAAGTTTAGGATTACTTGGTTGCCACTGCCTGCAGCTATCAGAAAAGTTTTGGTCACTTTAGGTTGTCTTTTGACAATCATTGGATGAGTATAGGCTTGAATGGGCTATGGCTATGATTTACTATACTTGTATTTGATAATTGCGTTCGTAAATTAGACATATTTTGAGGCATAGTGACACTATTCAGTGACCAATGACTTCAAAATTCAGTGTTGCACACCCGTGGAGTACCGAAAATATGAGTTGCATATGAGTTTTTAAATGAGGGGGCAGACAGACGAGAGGTTCCACATGTTGCCCTTCTCACCATACTATGAATGGCGGGGGACAGTAAAATAAAACAACAATTTCAATGAAAATGCTAGCCATTGTCGGGACCTACTGGCATCGCATGTTCTAGATTCATGGAATCATCTACCAGAAACCCCCTTGGTTTTATTATCGCCCCTGGGCTTGAAAAGCCAAAGGGGGAGTATGCCTATCAGTCCAAGGCGCGGCGGCGTCCAACACAACTTGTGAACGCGATAACATTAGACCCTAGGTTATGTGATTTAACTTGGTGGTTAATCGACTGCCATGCCCCTTCATCTGATTTAGATTATGGGCTGGCATATGCTAATTAGGTACCTGATTTGCGCATATTAATGAGTTAATTGGGGTATTTTTTTACCCCAAAAGCCTTGTGAACAAACTATCTGAAGATCCATAAGTCCCGATTTTGATGACACTTGGGTGGAGGGGTGGGAATCAGGTACTCTCGTGTGCTTGATAGTTTTGGGGCGCAGATATGCTAATTCATAGTCTAAATTTGCATATTTATGGACTAAATTTGGGGTATTTTTCACCCAAAAAACTTGTGTACAACTTTGAAGCTCCATAATCCGATTTGATGAATTGATTGAGGGGTGGGGAAAATCATGTACTCTCGCGCTGATTAGGTTTAGGGGGTTTGTCCGGGTTAAGGGTGGGTTGTCCGGGTTAAGGGGGGGTTGTCCAGCTTAAGGGGGTTGTTGGTTGGGTGATTGTTGGGCGTTTTAAGGTGGGTTGTCTGGGTTTAAGGTGGGTTGTCTGGACTTAAGGGATTGTTTGGGTTTGAAGGTGGGTTGTCCGGGTTTAATGGGTTGTCCGGGTTAAGGGGGTTGTCTGGCTTAAGGGGGCTTGTTGTGGTTTAAGGTGGTTTCACGAGTTTTATGGGGGTTGTCCGGGTTTACGGGGGTTGTCCAGGTTTAAGGGGGTTGGTCCGGGTTTAAGGGGTTGTTGGGTGTTACGGGGGATTGTTGGGGTTTAAGGTGGGTTGTCTGGTTTAAAGGGGGTTGTCCCGGGTTTAAGGGGGTTGTCGGACTTAAGGGTTATTGTTGGGGTTTAGGTGGGTTTTCCGGTTTAAGGGGGGTTGTCAGGCTTAAGGGGGCTTGTTGTGGTTTAAGGTGGTTGCACAAGTTTAGGGGGGTTGTCCATGTTTAAGGGGGTTGTCAGGTTTAGGGGGTTGTCCGGTTTCACTCTTTGTTGAATTTTACGTTTTTTTTTTGGATTGTGCCATGGCAAGTGTAATATAACTGTGTGCTCATTTTATTACGCATATTAGATTTTGACATCATTATGTATACTTATTGTTTACTATATTCCTCATGCTGTTTTACCCTTTAATTCAGTAGTAACACGATAAATTTTCTAAAAACCGTGCTATAAATTAGCGTATACTATTCTAAATGAAAATGGTGTAAAAAGGTTTGCCACCTAAACTTTGTCATCGATCATGTGGACCGGATCTCAGACACTGGGCCTCTATCCCTTTAATTCAGTGATTCCACGAGGATAACACAGATGCTATCAATATGTGTACTTATCATTTCTTTTTCACCTCATTCTACACAGACAGACCGCCTTTCATGTCGAATCTTTCTAGTTGTCCATTCGGTCTAGTATAATATTTTGCGTCTGAATTGCATACTTTTTGTGTTCAACGAAATAAAGCACTGTCATCCGTGGCAGCCTCGCTTTAGTTATTCCATTGAACACAATCCATTATCCCGGACAGATCAACAACTGGACAGAATTCGACATAACAGACCTACATAAAGCTGTGTTGTCTTGTATACTTACCGATCCCCATTTTGCTCCCAGTCCACCAGACAAACACTGACATGTATAGAACCCGGCACCGTCAATACATTGACCACCGTTAATGCATGGGAAGCTGAGGCACTCGTTGACACCTACACACAAAGCAAGAAATAATCATTGTTTATAATTAAATATGATCATTCATTAAAGAAATTGACTCACACGTAATGGAACCAGTATCTGCGAAACAAAGTCGGGCACACATTAACGTTTATAGATTTTTTCATAATACGTAACGAAGTACACTGGGAGGCGTGGCGATTTCAATAAATATTATACATGGGTCTTCAATACAATGGAGCACTATAGACTTGTAATTACCAAAATTACTGAATTCCAATTGGTGTACCTAAAAAAAAAATCATTTCCAGTGGCAGTATTTATTCAATGTACGTTTTAGGATTGCTTTAAACCCTTAGAAACCTTGGAATGAGTAATGTATGAATGACAAAAAAATAATATTTGGGGGGGGGCTCGAAACGCAACAGTGGAATTAAGTGATATTGGAGTAAGCGTTAGAGTTAGTGTTACACTGAAAGAAAAAAATGTCAATTTGGGGTCTCATATGAGCTATAAAGGGTGTCAATTTGACACGGCTTGAGGTGTCAAAATGACACCTTTAGACACCTTAGATGTCAGATGATACCTAGGTGTCAGATGACCTTTTAGGATTCAGAATGACATCTTTAGTTATCAACCAAAATACCCGTTGGAAAACCGTAGGGTGTCAAGCCAGCATGACACCTTTTGGGTTCTCAAAATAACCCCAAAGGTGTCATTCTGGCGTGACACCTGAAGGTATCATTCTGACAGGCTAAAGGTGTTATTCCTGACCCCTAAAAGGTGTCACCTCTACAACCCAAAGGTGCATTCTGACCCCCTTAAAGGTGTCAAATGTCATTCTGACACCTCAAGCGTGTCATTAAACCTTTACATGCTCGTCTGAAGATCCAAATGGGACACCCGTAAAGGTGTCACCTTTTTAGTGTAGGTTTTAGGGATAAGGTAAGAATAAGGGTTTTACGCGAAAGGTTTGGATTTATTTTGTTTTACCGTGAATAAACAAGTAATTGTAGATATCAATTTTATGTGCTCACTTATTTCACAGTTTCTTCCTGAATACGCAGCAGTACAGATACAGTTGTAGTCAAAGGCTATGTCATTACACGTGCCCCCGTTCAAACAAGGTGCAGTTATGCAGTCATCCACATCTGAAAAAAAGACGCATTAAGAAGTCAAATACTGAAGATATCACATCACACAAAACCGTAATTAAAAGAGTACAACAATGGTTGGCATATTGTTAGAAAGACAGAAATGTTCTAAAACATTTCAAACAAGTTTTACAACTTTAAAATCAACTGCAAAATGTTTTAAAGATGTTTTGGCTGAAACGTTGTCGAGATTTTTTTCCTAAATTCCCAGGACATTCCTCAGTACAAGGTTAGAATTCTTCTTCAATTTATATTCACCATGTTTTAAATTTATATTCACCAAGTTTTAAATTTATATTCACCATGTTTTAAATTTATATTCACCATGTTTTAAATTTATATTCACGATGTTTTAAAACCTGGAAGTGTGTAAATCAGAAAATATTGTATTAAAATGAAGCCACTCGGTAATAGTTTATTTTAATGGCTTAGGTTGCACAAATGAAACACAAGAAAATACACATCAGAGCTGTATCTCTGTAAACCCATCAGCCCGGATCATGACTCTTATTTATGTTATCATTGTCTAAAGGTGCTCGATTTAATATGTAAATTTCACTATTAAAGGGCCTTGGTCCAATCGCTAATAACCTCGTCCCCAGAACTCAAGATTTAACCGGAAGTGGTCAAAATTTTGGTATCTGAAGAAAGCTACTATTTTTCTCATTTACCATGTGAAATCTTAGGGCTAAAGGATGTGTGATTCGGTTGTTATGAGCGAAAATGTGACCCATTTTGGTCCACCAACAGTGCAGAAAATGGCGTACTTGTATGTGTACATACATACGTCACAAAATTAAGGAAATACAAAAGAATTTTACAAAATCCTTCCGGAATTCTCATTTTTGTAATCTTCAATAAACCTTCGAAACGTTCTCGGTAGGTGGTCTTCAACCGATCCAGTGAAATTTGAGAGACATTTTGTATCCTCAAAAAATCTCCTCCTGTCACTTTAATGAAAAAAGTATCAAAAATCTAAAATCTAAAATCTAAATAATCAAAAATCAATAAATCTATATATTAGTAAGGTTATAAATGAGAATCCCATTCTAGAAGATTGGGGAAGAAAGTTTGGCGATGTTTTTCTATAGCTTGAAGGGTACTGAATCAGAATTTTTGGGTCCAACCTGTGGGAAATGTGGGGAACTTTGTAAAAGTTGCTGTATAGGGCACATTTTAAAATTATTGGATTTGGCTTCCATTTTGAATTTGAAGTATGACTCAATGTTACAAGTGCCATACACTTGTTCATAGGATCCTATAGTATATCTAGTAACTCCATAGTTTGATAATATAGGGTTGAATAGATAATTATCATTTATGGCGATGCCATCTTGGATTTATCAAAACGCCCAAGGATGCCCAGGTGGCACCCGGCAGATTCTTATTTTACACACCCTAATCTATCATTTTCAGCAAAAACATTGTGTATATGGTCGATTTTCATGAAAACGGTGCATTTTGGAGGTTAGACACACCCAAAAAATTGTCTCAAAATTATATGTTTTATGTTTTAAACATTTAAGTATTCAATACCTATTACGGGAAAAATAATATTGCCAACAACACTTCTTACGTTTCTACACAGTATGGACACAAACATTTTGTACAGCAAAAGAATAGGGTTTATTACGTTATCAAAATTTTAAATCAACAAAATATACCAACTGATGACATTATCAGTTTATCATTTTTATTTATAAGAAGTTAAAGTTTGAGTAGCTAATTGAAATCAAGAAATATGCTCCAATTTGTTTAGTTTATTACGTTATCCTTGAGTATTGAATTCTGCCTGAAAATTAGATCTTATAATAAACAAATATTAAGATACCTTTTACTAATTTATTCTAAAGATACACCATATCATTCTATAGCCAAATTATAGTTGATGATGTAAACTAAAACGCATTCAAAGTAATAAACGATAACGTAATACACAATAACGTAGTAAACATGTTTTACCATTTTTCACGTCTCCCGTTGACTAAGATGTATCTGATTGAAAGTTTATATAATTGTTGTGGTCGGAATATAAGTATCTATGCCACTCTTGATCAATATTCAAATAGCTTGTTTGGTTGCTGAGAAATGTGGATAACGTAATACACTTCCTTAAAAAGGTCGCATTTTTTAAAAAGTTCAACATTTCTTAGACTTTTTAATAGTCATTGTGAGCTGAAGAAAACACTATTTCCATCTACCACATTATGTTTACCTTGAAATAAGATGCACAATCAATATCTTAGAAGTTTTACCAAACTTAGCGACTGCTTTGTGAAGGATAACGTAATAAACAAGGTTTTCGCGGACATTATTTTTGTATTTCAAAAATATAAAAATAAATTGAGAATACAAAGAAAAACATCATTACATAATTTGTACACATGTTTGGCAACAAGAAACATTGATATTTGGAAGAAGTCAAGCTGTTAAGTGTTTTTTTCAATTTTTTTATAATTTTGATGTTGTATTTTGGACATCAATTTTCTCCTATTTTTCGATGTTTGAAGGCAAATATCTCATAGAAAAGAAAACGGAAAGCATGGCAAACTATGCAGCTCAACGGCTCCTATCAAAATATTACCGTTTTGTTCCAATAAAGCATTATTGAAAAGACTTATTAACCAAAGACACACAATTTCTGGAAATGCACCGTTTTCATGAAAATCGACCATATACTGAACTGTACGGTCACATGAACGTTCTCTCTGACTAAAACAAATTGCAGCAGAAACAAATCTTGGTGTTAATATACTGTTACTGCAAAATTGTTCAAAAATACTATTCTTTGACATATGGGGCTGATATTTTGCATGACAGTCTGACATTTTTATCAGGGTTGCAGAGTGACTCAAAAGGTCAAATGTCATCTAGGAGGTAAATTTGCATAGAAATGCCCTTTGACCACGAAATTTGGTCAAAAGACCACTGACTTGAGCACAGAACAAATCTGAGGTCAAAGTTCACACACATAGGTCAAACGTCACCAACGAGGGAAATGCACTAGTAGTCTTAAATGTTTACACAAATCAACCTTGTTGAACATGGATAAATAAAGAAAAGGTTTGTACAGGATAAAAATTAGCTATTCGAATTAATTTGATGTACGAATTTATCGGCCTACTTTGAGGTTTTTAAAAAGATCATAGTTTGCCCTATCTACCATCTATAGATGAAGTGACATCAATGTTTACAAACACAAGTATAGCAACCTGTCTATTGACATTGTTGCGGTGCGAAGATAACCCAAAGAGGTTTCTATATGATAGAGAGAAAAAACGTTACGTAATCTTAGAAATTCGTCGTCTCGCATGTTTGCCGACCACAAAGAAAACATACAGTACCAACAATAGAAAAGCATGGCTGCCTCCGCTTCTTACACATTTACTGTGGGTGCCGCGTTGCATATACAAACTCGGTAGTGATGACAAATTGATGTATGTGTTAGAGGTGGCCAGGTTGTAATAATAGTGCACTGGATTATACTTCTTTTTTATCATAATGCAATGCGCGCTTAGGTGAAAAGATGTATTCATTGGGCGGTTTATTTAAAATCAAGACGCCTGACGTGTCATTCATTCGGTTGTGTGGCAAGGGTAGCGACAAAATTTAACCACCCCATAGCCCCAAATCCACACAACTGATAGTTTGCCGGATTGTTTGTATCGAATGGACATTAGTGTGTATACAAAGCACCCAAAATAATAGTATTCCGCTGCACTATTCAAAATGTCAGCGCAAAGCACGGACGACTGGTTTTGAATGGGCTTCACCCCCTGAATATCCATTTATAGTACAGTATTCAAGCCTTCTCACGCTGATTGAGCGCGGAATTTTAAAAGCCACAAGCCTTTACAGGGGGCTCACGATACTGACGGGCAGGGCTTTGTTCGTGGGTCCGGCGTTGACGTCACATGTCAACTCACTATAGATTTAACATAAAGCCACATAACTGTTCAAGGTCATCCTGGAGTAAAATATTTACAGAATGACTCGATTCGTTTTCGCTGGTTGTAAATTTCCATTTGTCACACTACATTGACAAACATATAGATCTTTGTTTGCAGTTCAATTAAGAATTACAGCGTTATGGTTAGTTATCATCTATAGTCCTATCACCAGTCCGGATTTGAATCTCCTATTGATACAATTTGCATTGTACATGCTGACACTGACTTCGCTTTACAAACGGAAATACCAACAGTTTTTCCACATTATCTACGTTTATACAGAAATCATAATTTACATGTATGTTTTATTGGATAATATAAAAATGACTAAAGCGACCCTTTCAATATCCACCTGCACTGCATATACTAATTCAAATCCGTCATTTATCACATTTCTATCTGTATCCCAAAGAAACCACAGAGGAGCATCCGTGACCTCAACAAGTATCGGATCAGGCAGACGGTTTCAGTGGTAAGAGTCCCATCAAATGATGAAATAGCCTGAGTTGAAATTCTAAATTGACCCACCACCATACTCGAGGAGATTCTTTAAATTCTTCAGTATTGAAGTAGGTAAAGTAAAAAATAATCCGACGGGGACATTGTGTATGTTGATGAAGTATACACAATCAAGGTTGTTCGGGTATGGATTGGGGGAGTTGGGAGGGATTGAAGAACGCCGTTGGGCATAGAACCAAGAGCCTCCGCAATTGTGACTGTGAATGCAGATCAAAACAAGCAATTGCATTGATTTTAATCTTATTTGTTTTTTTGCCATTGGTTGTTTTTCAAAATGGACGGTACACAGGAAAACACGGAAAATTGTCAACGACGGATTCGGACCGCGTGACCTTCTGATCTTAGATCGACGATTTTTCCTCAAACCAAGTCATGGCATGAGTAGTGGATCTACACAATGTCAGATCACCATTTTCACACCCTCCATAAGGTATAGCGAACCTCCTTGCGATACGAAGGCGTACTTGCATTGGTAATAAACTTTCAACTTTGTCCAAGCGTCACAAGATTTCAAGCGCGCTTGAAACAAAAGAAATGCGCAATGATGGTTAATCGACATTTTGTATTCATAAAATGTATTGCAATTAGTGAGCGGAAATTACGTCACATGCGTACCTATTGTTTTGAAAAATCGAAATAAAACAAGCACACAGATCCGATGACGGTAGTGGTAACTTGATCGCGCTATCGGCATTTCGGTATTGTGATAATCGCGCAAACGTTCCAAATTGGTGTATCGTAGAAGAGAGATGTCTACTGAAAACGTTTTAACAAATAGCCTTCAAAATCCGCATTCAAATTTTCGTGGATACACTTTCAAATCTAAGCAGCAAATAATCATCTACGTATAGGTAACGATTCTTTATTGGTTGAGCCTTTGTGTGCTGGTAGCCTTTTCTCTTTTCGTGTTTTTGTCCAAATCATACTTACTCCCGTCAAATGATGGATCTGCACACATTTATCCTTCAAAACCCAGAAGGACACACACAAGTATATACACGCTGTCCGGACGACGGAGATCATTCCATAATCAAAACATGTCCCTCCATTGTTACAAGGGTTGGAAGAACATGGCGCAGTTTCAGCTAAATAAATTAAATGAAAGAAAGAGACAGTCTTAGATGAAATTAAATATTTACAGCGCTTTGTTTTATACACGCTCGCACTAATAATCGTCACTTTCGGTAAAGTTAATGGAATTAATATATATTTTGAATTTGTATCTTGCAATCATTACAAAATAATCTATAGAAATCTGAGACGACTATCTCAGATAGAAAAGAATTGGTGAAAATCGATCTTGTAATTAAATATAAAATGATCAAATTAACGTTTAATACAGGTATTAAATAACCTTAAGAATAGCTATAACTTACTACCGGACCAGATTAACAGTTGCGACCAGCTCTGTTGCTTGGGCACTGACACACGTATGTATCGCCATAAGGGTAACAGGTACCACCATTCTGACAGGAACTCTGAGAACAAGGATTATCTATGCGATGTATAAAAATACATACTTGAGGCTTACGGAATATGGGACTGAGCATTTGACCATTAATAGGTATAGCTGTGGACGAACAAACATAACAACTCAAACCATGATCATGGGCGATCACCGGAATATGTGCTTGTTGCCTAATGCTGTATTGTGTGGGTCTCAGCACAGGTAATGTTGATGTCGGTTAAAAAAGAGTGCAACAGGTATAAGGCAATTTATTTTGCAAGTACAATTTGCTAAAAGATGTTTATTTCAAAAAAGTTTATTTCTATAGAGTCTAGAGAAGGCTAATTCCAGTCCTATATTGAGAATGCCCTGTGGAAATCTGTAAGAGTGGTTAACTTCAACGTGCGGAACCTATGGCGTATTCGTATAGGTTTATCACTTTTCATGTATTTCACCATTCTGTATCATCTTTAGTCTTGTTACTCATTGAATACGCCAACTCTTCCGTAACATGGTAGGTGCCAAGGAAATCGATCTTAAAAGGATCAAGTGCTTGCAAAATAAAACCCGTACGTTTAGTTTTCATGAGGGTCCAAAATTTGTAACATTTTAAAGTTATATTGGCTACCGTACCGCTACTTGTTGTTGTTTAGAAAATAGATAAGGTTTGCACCTTTGAAAACTGACATGAACTCTTTAATATGAAAGTTCTTCTGTCTTTTTCAAGAAGCTGTGTTCGTTATTATAGAAATGGATGTCATTCATTTTATCGTTAGGGATGTACAAATTTATTATATTTTAGCACTACATCCGCAACGTACGTCCGCAATGCACGGTGAACAGTGGAAACTTTGACTATAAAGTAATAGCTTTTGGACTTTTTTCTTTGCCTGTTTTATTCAACCTGGTCTCCTTGGCAAACAAAACTGTATAATCACAGACAACCTTTTCTTAGGGTTAACCTTTTTAATATAGAGTATCAATATGCAAATGAGATTATTACATTGATTCCGTCTGCGCTGTATAATGTTGTGCAGTAGCGCTTGACAGAATAAATACATCCTTTTCTACTTTGCCTTCTTATGAAACGTCTACCACTTCAGAGCAAATTATGACTGAAACACAAATAACTCAAGCAGTTAGTTTTTGTGAATACGTTCAGCAACAGAGGCGTTTTGTGACTGTAATGTAATGCAAACTGAGAATGGGATTTGAATTAATTATCAGATTGTATTGGAGATACTTGATACAATGTTCTCAAAATTCCAAAAGCCTTAAATAATTCAGAATCTCTGGGTCCTCAAATTTTATTTTTTATTTCTTAATCTTTCTTTACACAGGGTAACTTCTTCAGAATTAGTACTGATCTCCAAGAAGGCCCTGCACAAACATTTACAATACATGTACATTTAAAATAATAAAAACAAATTAGCATATTATAAAACTATGTAAAAAAGACAGCATAGATGTGTAGGTTATTACACCTCTCACAACCCACTCGTATGCTTACACCCATGCTTTTGCCTCACTTAATGAGCACATACGTGCATGCACAAACACACACCACACCCACACACATGACACACACACACAATGTAAACACATAACAACACACACCATGCACATACACACCTACACACAAGCACAATGCAAATACATGGACAATAAAATGTACTGCAATGTAAAGATGCATTTCTCATAAAATACATGTAAATTAATTTTTTACTTTTGTATGTTTGTGTTAAAAATACTGACCATTACAGAATGGCATTTTTAAACATGTTTAAATTCCATTGCATTCATGAAATTCTGCCGGACATTGAGTTTCAGTTTGTACATGCCTTAGATACTCTTAATAGAAAGGACCCGCCTACCCTGAGTATTGTTCAAAAGAGGGACAAAAGGGTTTTGGAACTTTGGCTACGAGTGCATTTTTATGCATATGCCTCAACAAAAGAAAACTTGGAACTCAAATAAAGTGGGGCAAAACCATTGAGACATTTAAAGACAAGAATAACAAGATGGTTTTCCCACTTTTTATCAGTTTACACCAATTTAGGGAATGCATTAGGTCAGCAATAGGAGTTCTGATATCAGCACTAAGCAATCTAGCAAGTTTATTATGAAGTATTTGAAGAGAATTAGATAAATTAGGATTACAAATTTGACAATACAGCACGAAAATAATCAAAGTTGGAATTACAAGTGCATCGGCAAGCACATTAAGCTTTTTTGGGGCAGATAATACTTAACTCTACGAATAATGCCAATGCATTTGGAAACCTTATTGATATAAAAGTTACATGATCATTCCAATTAATGTTGGTCATAAAAAACAACACCCAAATACTTAAATGAATTGACCTTATCAAAACCTTATATGCAATGGAAGATGAGATATCATCAAAATTGGGCTAAGAATATGAATTTGACCAAAAAATCATTAATTTCGTTTTTTTTAATATTGAGAGAGTAGAGATTGTTTATGGAACCATTTCCAATTTATCTCTCAATATTTTGTTTTTAATCACGCTGAAGAATAAGTGGGTCTGATGAATGCATAAAAGTGTGGTATCATCGCAATACATTACACATTTACAGGATATTATATTGGGTAATAGGTTGACCTATATTATATGAACAACAAAGGCCCTAAAATTGACCCTTTGAGGAATGCCTATATGATGCACTTAAATCAGAAAAGAATTTACATTAACTCTTGTGCCCTGTTACTTAAATACGAGATGCAAACCAATTCCAAATGTGTGATTTCTTAATACATATTCATAACACTTACTTAAGAGCATTTTTTGATTTTTTTTAAAAAAAAAACATGTGTCATGCTTTAACTTAAATCATAAAAATAGCACAGTTGCTTTACCATCATTCTGTTTTTGAGAATATAATTTGACACATCAGAGAAGATAGAATATAGTTGAATGGTGACTCTAAAACCAGACTGAGATGGATCAAAGTCTTTGAAAGTACGTACTACGAATTGACCAAATAAAGACGATGTTTTTGGCTTAGTTCACTTAAACCTTTGTAACATTCAAATATGCAATAATAATGTTATTATTAGAAATTTTTTATATTCGAAGGGGATAATCGACTCCGAAGAAAATTGATATTAGTAGGGCTATAGTGATATTTGACACCCGTCAACTTTCTACCTTGCCAAGTAATTCTGCATGCGAAGGCGGAGTACAATGGTGTTGACGTTTTCTGTGTGCAGCTGTGAGTCAATGAACCAAATATCTTTGATCGTCTATTCGCCCACCATCTTGCACCTTTAACCACAAACAAACCGCCAAGATTGCTCCAATCAATGTTGTCAACACTAAATTTTCCTTAGCCTTTCCAAATTGGCCTTAATCCGGGGGGGTCACGTCCTTCACAAGGGGATATCATTTCGCGACCACGGTTTCAAAAAGTACCATAATCGGTCTAAAGCACCCCCTAAACAAGTATGACAAGTGTAAATCCATACCCTTATCAGTATTGCAATACCATTACCCCCTAAGCAAGTAGAAGGTTTATTTTCCCATGCCAGCACCACATTTATCCCTTCCTAGTAGTCCTGCAGTAGGGGCCCTTGGAATGTTCATCTGGTTCTAATGTATAAGAAAAGGGTATAGTTTGTTAATTTTGCACAACAGGCCACAATGTTCAAGGTCATCCATGGGGGGTAAACATTTATACTGATGCGATTGGTTTCAAATGGATTCAAATTATTCGTGTGGGAATTACAACAGGAAACAAATAGATATCTAACAGAGGTCAAAGCTTGGCAAGTGCTTTATCTCTCGAGACCTTATGGGCCTTAACACTATTTCCTCCCTGAATTATAACCCCAATGTCAAACAATCACATAGATTATTTACATTACTACTATAAAGCATAAAGATTTGAGCCCATTTTGAGAGAAATCTGTGCATTATAAATTTTACCCTACGATTACCTTATTGAACCATTCTAACTTAGACTAAGCCTACTATGGTTAGAATTGTCCTAGATATAGAAACTATCCTTTTTAAATCCTTAGAAACAGATTAACATGTCTATATCATTTTAATTCCCGTATTACACGTTTACAAATTTGACCCCTGTTAATTGACCCCCTTCCATCTCTCCAATGCTCAAGGATTGTTAAAGTTTTGCAACCAATCAAGATTTGGTAAATGTTACATAGAAACCATAAAAACATTTCGTGCAGACTTTTTTACAACATCATATATAAGCTCTATGGTTCTAAAAGTACCCTCTAAATCGGCACGATCTTGTCTCGCTCAATTGTGAAAAGTACACTTTTTTTTCAATAATTTCATGTTTTTGTTACATCTTTTTTTTGCCCAATCTTTGAAAAATACCATTTTTACATGTTTGTTGTTGGACATGAAACCCCTTGTTAATGTCCAATGACCCAGGGCATGTGGGCACTCCCATCTTGGAGGTGACGGTATGTAAATGTAGTGCTGTTAAGACCCCCATTTTCAGCATCACTCTGACCCAAAGACCCTATACTTTTTAATATGTCACCCAAGACCTCATAATTGAAAATTTTTACCATTGTCAACCAAAGATCCCTATTTTGGGGGACATTATTTTGGGAAAATTCTGTCACCAAAAACACCATTTGGTGCATTTTTAACTGTCTCTCACGAGAAACAGTTAAAAACGAGAGATTTCACAATCGGGGGGTGTCCCTAAAAAAAACGAAAGTACTGTTTTGCTATAATGGTAACTTCCATCCAACTAATCCCCATCTGAAGGATTAAGCTGAGAATGTTTTTTTTTTTTTTTTTTAAAATTGTGAAATTTCTAATTTCGTATAGGAGGATTCAATCCTATGTTTTATATTGAAATATAAGCAATCACGTCAACCTGGTTTTTCTCTTCTTAGACATGTTCTGCAGGCCAAACACAGGTAGACTGTTATGGAACTTTACGATTATGACACAATATTTGGGTGGCTCAAAATCTCTCGTTGCACCTTTAAGACCATAACTTTTGGATCCTCTGTCACCGACTGCCCTGGGTTTGGCAGCACCAGCCTTACAAAACCCCCATATCCATGTCATATGTGATTGCCCCCCCCCCCCCGGGCCAGATGACCCTTCCTCAGTGGAAAGTTTAAGCAGTTACCAAGGGCGGTGAAGGTCATTATGCTTCAGCAATTCGTCACCGGCGACCACTTCTTGATCAGGTCACAAAATTTGTTTATATGCGCATGCGCATTATCAAATTAAGCTGCGAAAGAGACGCGCGGGGCCTCTTCAATCAGCTCTTAAAAAACTCCATGCGAGTACGATCTTCATAATCACACGCTTTTCCGCAAAGTATCTGCCGTTGTAACCGCCCTGCTTTATGCTTGCCTCGTGCATTTATTGTAGTAAACAATAACATACACTCTATTCAAGTTCCAATTTATCTTGACTTTTCTGATTTTGAGCATCACAAAATGAGTGGAGAATGGTTCATTTTGTCACTATTTAATATTATTTTAATCTATTAGAGAAGTTTGTCAGCATATTTATATTATTTTAGAAGATTGCTGCAATGTAAAAACAATCATGGTATCCTGGTGACCATTCAAAATACTAGTATTGCCAGTAATTGGGAGATGTGTGTTGTAGTTTTGTTTAATGTGCAGAGATAGATTCCACTGGGGTTCAATTGAGTCAGAGTCCAGCAGCTCTGAGTCTGCGGTGAATCCAAGTCCATGGCATGGGGCCCTGAATGTTCGAGTCCAGGAACCCGAGTCCGCGTCCACCGCGCATGAGTGTCCAAGTCTGAATGACTCGGACTTGCCAATTGAGTCCGGACGGGTCCTGCTTTCCTAACTCCAATAGTAGTGGCCCAGCGGGCATAGCCGTTTAGAGCAACGTCGAAACGACGTTGTCACGTCGAGAAACTGTCGACGGTTGTTTATAAATTTTACGGTCGAAAATCAAATTGAATCGACGTTTTAAGAACGACGTCCAAATTGATTTTCATTTTTCAACATAAATAGTTTTGTAAATTTCTAAACTCTCGACGTCTTTTCGACGTTCTACGCGTCGATTGCCCCTGGGGCGCTCACCGTCAAAATCTGCACCGATTGCGTCAAAATCGTGTCATACACTGAGTGGAATGTTTCCAGACACCCTATGTCATGTTCACAATGAAATTTAAGACGAAAAACCTACAGTGGGGGGCTATCACACAAGGCACCAGATCTGCATCATGTATGTGTCTTCCAAGATCCAGATGTGTGTGAACGTTGCGTTGGACTGTCTGCACGATGCACATTTTCCTGCCCACATGCCGTACAGCCTGCTTGTTGCGACATGGTAAAAACAAATCTATCGCGTAAGTGCGTGCACGTCAGTGCGTATTGAATCATGCGTTATTAGCGTGCATTGTGTGATGCAATAGAAACTGCGCTAGAAGCGTGTTCCTATCTGAGTTCCCTATATTCGATCTCAAGTTTGAGGGTGACGTTACTGACTGTACGCGTTAGGTTTTGCACCCTTGAAACGCATGCACTGACCTTTCCATTGCAACACGGACGCACGTAATAAGGCGGCACAATCGAAATGCTAAAAGCGAATGCAGAGTCCCCCAATGACTCAAGACCAAACAGAGTATAACACTGCATGTGCTGTGGCCTGTGCGTGACTCCTATGTATTTACTCCTGACCGTGTCCTCAAGCCACATTGACCGCTCCGTGTATAGCCCCAGTATTGTGAGCATATAGGATATTTTTGACAGAAACACATGATCATGGTTATTTGGTACTACTTTCAACTAGTACCTATTTTAACAATCACGACAATACACAATCCCGTGATCGTCAAGATCATCAGTGCATGCCTACCTAGCCTTAAGTTCTTGCTTCAAAAACAAAATCGCAACTACCCGGCTCAAGCAGCCAGCTCCGGCAGTGGGTACGAGCCTACATCTACTAGTCCATACTCTGTACCAAAACATCCACTTAACCTCTACTATTACTCTTTCCCATGCAAACAACTACTTATGGTCTGCTGAAGCGATGATGGCAACGCAAAAAAATTTGAAATTAACATCCCTAAATATTTCAAATTTCAAGTGCTTTTTTCTCAAAATTTCTTTATCCAAACATCTTTTTGTTGGATGAGAAAAGTTGATCCAAATGGCGTTTTCTCGCTATATGCAAAAAGGTGTTAGAGGTCTGTTTGGTAGAATAAATGTAATTGATATGGCCAAGTGAGTCGATTTTTAATAGCGGATATGTCGCCTTGGTCTCTTCTAACGTATATTTCGCAAACCTTAAATCCAAATTCAGTAACGAAACATTAATGACCGTCACCGCCTGCAGTTACTTAATGCTTCAGTAAATTACTTCAGCAGGTCAGGTGTCGGTCACTTGAATTCTTTACGTGGGTGAGCGTGATTCTGAATGAATGAATAGCCACGGAAAGCTTATTCATGACGAAGATTTGTGATGCGCTTGGTCGATTAACATACAAAGCATTAGCATGATTAGTTTGTGACTGGTTGATCTCATTTCATCACGATTGTATGTGTGCATCGAGAGTTGAGAACAGTCTATTCTTGAAACTACCGTTACATTGATGTGACGGATCTGTTTTAAAGGGACTGTGTTTTTAAAATTAAATACATTGCAGTTTATAAACAGGCCAAGCAGTGAGTTTCTCGGGGTCTTTTCTTACTAGATTGTTTAACTCTACATTACGACAGTATGATCGTGCACATGGACATCAAACTCCACTTTTTTTAGTAATAACAAAATAGGGGTAAATAACATTATAAAGCACAAGATACGGAGTAGGTGTAATAAAGGACATTCGCCCAAAAATGCGAAGGAAGGTGATGTCTGGTCTTGCAGTATTGGGTGACGTAGCCTAAGGCGAAAAGGGAGAATAAAATAAAACCAACGGGTCTTATAAAAATAGGGCCCCAAACTATGTCTCTTAAAGGCTGATCATGAGATTTCCGGAGGAGGCGCTCATTTTCACTTGTGTGTTTTTGATATCCATACCGCTTGTCCATATAATAATCACTGTGTGAAATAACTAAGCTCCAATTGAAGTCCTTTACGTAGAAATCGACACAACTTTTGTTAAAAGTTCTGGATCCGGAAATTTTGTATTACACTGTATTCTCTGGCACTGTTATACTGTACATAAATGTGTACGAGATGAAACGACAAATGCGATTCATCTCTACCTTGGACATTAAGCATTTTTTAGGTTAGTATCTGTCTTCTAGTGACTATTTACTACACAAACTTAATTTTGAAATTTCTCTGAGTCAGCCTTAATTTTGAAGAATTTACCACAAATTTGCAATAAGGAATTTAATTTTAAGGTAGTAGTTCCGATTTTGTCTTTTGAGTTCTCTGTTCCATGAGCGCCTAAAACTTGCATACATGATCCCGAAGTATTAGTGGGAAACAAACATGTGGTTTTTATGGGAGACAAGCGATAACGCATATGCCATGCCCTATTCACAAACTGTGATAATATTTATGGTTAAACCATTAAAACAGGAACGGCCGTATGTTTCTCTATCTTGGGAAAGGAAATGGATATGAGCTAAAATTTCAGGACAATCAGAAAAATACGCATTTCATCTATCTGATATCCAAATTGATACTACTCAAGGGGTTCCCAAAAGCGATCGGAACAGCACCTTTAATCCAACAAATATCCATAAACACGTTGTCGTTTCTCTGTATCAGACCAATTAACCCTGGAGCTAGTACACATTTGTAACACATCCTCAAGTACAAAAGGTTGGAGTGATTAAAAATGTTGACAGAATGACGGAACCCCTGAAGTGATTCTTAAGTGCCGAAATGGTGCCTTAAAGGGAGGCCAAAACAAAGTTTGTACAGGGGTCATTTGTAAATTGATCCAATCATGTGAAAAGCACACCCATGTAGTGTCAACCATTGAGGATTCAGAAAAGGTTAGTTGCATAACTGAGACATTGTATGGACTGATTTTCAATAACTGACTGGTTATTGATAGTTCTGTCAACTCGTCATGTCCCTTCAGTGCTTTCGATTATGGTTTTGTGAAGAAGAAATCAATACCAACTGAAATTGACAGGGCGTGAAAATAAGGCATATGTTATGGTATACGTCGGGGTCAGTCTCTCCGCATTGTATGGCTTAAATCGGTCAAACAGAATTTTTGGTTCTCTCCGTAAAATTGACATAGTTTCTAACCCAAACTCGAAAAGACACTAAATAAAAATATTCTGGTAGGCCGTTTATCCCTGTAAACAACCAAAGCAAACATTTACGCAAAAAATCATGTTTACACTTTACAAGAAAAATAAATTCCTTTTTATGAGTCACTCTGTACATATATAAAATACATATAGGAGGATTTTTATAAGGCGCATATCCAAAAAACAAGTTCTAGGTTGGCCCTACAAGAGCAAAAGCAAACAAGTGAAAAGAGAAAGGCCAGAAGAAAACTAATAATAGGATACAGATCATTAAATTTACAATATTCTAAAAAATGTTGATGCAAGTGCCTCCCGGAGGATATGGGAAGTGGTGTTTTAGGCACGTACTAGGCACGTGGACCGGCAAACAGAAAATGACAATCAACTAGTTCTGAAGTCTGTACTGTCCATGGAAGTCGCACATTTCGAGAAACCAGATTGAGTGGAGATTGAGATGCATATTGGGATACATAGAAAAGTGCTTCATGGGGAACATATTGGTTTGAGCAAAGAAGAGTTTTGGAAATTTATCATTTTTGCTTGGACTGGGAGCCAGTGAAAACCTGTCTAGGATAGGGAGATATTGATCTACGTCGTTTGAGTCCAAAAATTATATGCTACGCTTTGTTTGTACAAGCTGCAGTTTGATAAGATGAGTTCTTTAAGGACAGCAGTATAATGAATGCCATAATCATGCAAGACGTCCAACGATCGAATGATTATGATGGAATGTGTCAAAGTCATGATAACGGCGAATACGAGCAATATTATAGAGCTGATAATTGAGTTTTCGACAAAGTTCTGTGATTTGTTTGTCCATTGATATGGTTTGATCAAAATGTATTCCAAGGTTGCGGACTGTAGTAACTGGTTTTACAATAATTGTAGTGTCACTTTATAATTACATGGAGCAGAGGCATAGACGAGAGATGGTGTGATGAGCCCATGATTATTTAATCTCTTTATTGTATACTTTAAGTGGTATGCTCTACTCCTTAGTAAAATAGTAAGCAGACGTTTTCTAATATGCGTACAAAAGATGAAGAAATTTTAATAAAAAGCCATTTTTTATTTCTGTTTGAGCAACACAATCCATTTACTGGATTGCAACTAGCATAACAAGAAAGGATAGCTATACTCTGTGGCTGTATGTTTGTCCATCTTTATCCTCTCTACAACTCTTTCACACTCTCTTTTCCTCTAAACAGATAAATATTATTCTGACTACCACAATCAATAGACACATTCTGTAATAATTATGCGCTGCATTCAAAAGTACAATATAATGCACCTTTCAGTGGTCATGTACAATATGTGTTGTAGTTTTGGCACGTTTTAAGGTTCCGCTTAACTTGTTGCAGCCTTGATTTTTGTAAAGAAATGTACAGGCTCGTTGCAGTTAGAATATGTTGTCCTTATTCTTTAAGATGTGTCATTCACCACCAGTTTTGAAATGCTGAATATAATTATTATTGAAAATGCTTCATACGGGCCAAGCAACATAGTGGCGGACTGTAGAGTATAGTGCACAGATCTCATGTGAGTGTGCAAATTTGGATAAAATTGTGAATTTTGGTACACAAATGCTTCCATCATTTGTTTTGATTATCAATGCATAATTATGCATTGATAATCAAAACAAATGATGGAAGCACTTGCCATAGTCTTTTCATGGCCCCCAGCTTGGATTTCAAGGTTACACAGGGGTAAAAATTTTAAAATGTTCCGATTGTGTTGAAAAGTACACCACGATGTTTGTCTGATTAAAAGGATTCCAAAAGGTATGGTTAATGGAATTATGGGGTAAAAACTGTAAAAATGGAAAAAAGGCAATTTTGGTTTGTACAGGGGTCAAAAATTAAACGTTGCTCCAATTTTTGTACAACATGGTGCAAATTGTTGGTTCAGCTCAAAGAATGAAATATAGGAATAGTTTTGACTATCTTACATGTCTGGTTATTAACCAAAATGGCGAATAAAGTCAACAGCTATTGGCAACTATTGGATTCTATTGACCTGTGACCTATTTGTTGGATAACGTGAAAACTAAGCAAAACAGATAAGGCAAACTATTCCTTATTTCAATCCTTTAAGCTAGGGAAACAATTTGCACCACATATTACCTGAATCAAAACACACCCAAATTGACTTTTTCACCATTTTTTACAGTTTTTAAGTGACATAAGTCATTTGAAACCTCTTTCAATAGTACTGACTTTGTATGTTAAATATATACGTATAAAGCATTCAGAAAATTCGGCAAATAAGAGTTAGTATTTCCAATTATTAAATTACCCCTTTAGGTCCTTGAGAAAACTATACGTAGGCGCCAAGAGATCAACATATCTAATTTTTCCCAAACTTTCGGAACTATGAATATCGTTATCATAATATTCGGAATTAACTTCAAAATATTCGGAATTAGCATGAAAATATTTGGAATTAGCATGAAAATATTCGGAATTAGCATGAAAATATTCGGAATTAGCATGAAAATATTCGGAATTAACATGAAAATATTCGGAATTAGCATGAAAATATTCGGAATTAGCATGAAAATATTCGGAATTAGCATTAAAATATTCGGAATTAGCATAAAATTAGTCCAATTAAGCCATCTCAAAAACCACTGACGTAAGTGTTAAACAGAATCTCGTAGAGTTGAAACAGTTAAGAAGTTACCAATAGTGCCGATTTCCTGGTCACACAACCTTCCCCTCCAGCCAGACTCACACACACAGAAAAAGGTAAATCCAGATATGCTGGATATAGTGTCATCACATCTACCGTTAGCACACGTATCTGGCGAACAACCTAATGGAAAATAAAGAAAACATGTTTAATCTAAATGAGTGCAATCATAAGCTTGGCTACCAAGTTTATCGTGCAACAAGGGATTTCACATATCAAATGTCCCTAAAAATGGAAATCCCCGTATATAATGCTTATCGATAAACATATCCGCATCTAAAAGAGTTAAGCTTGAAAATGTTTTTTGATACAGAAATTGTGAATATTGTAATTTTGTATTGCAACAAATACTAAATTAAGCCTATGTTTTATATTGAAACATATTAAGAAAGTTTATTTTACCTTTGTTTATTTTAAGTATTTCTCTAGCCAAATATGAACTCTATTGAGTGTCTAATTTATATGAATTCTCAATTACATGATCCAATTTATTTACATCCGATTTTTTTTGTACCGTTAATGATTCGAATTGGTTGAATTTTTAATGTTGAGTGCATCTTTTGATTGAGAAGAGCCCATCCCGGGGAGCCCATACCAAAACTCCAATTGGGCATAGGACAAATTTCATTCATGTAAGGGCTTGAAAGTGGTAAAGGGAATCCGATCACTTCCACATAATGTGAACATAACCTATATGTTTAGATTTTATAAAAACTTCCAGGCAGTCAGGTACAATCACCTACACTATATATTTCGCAAATTCAGTTCCACTATTTGAAAGTTAATGGTTTGCAATTAAATAAACTTAGTGTCGAAATGCATTTGCGGATCAAGAAGAGTTAGTTTGGGTAATTTTCCTTGCTTCAATTCAGGAAATTTACCAAAATAAACTTTTTACATTAACATCTTTAATATTAAGGTTATATAGAGGGGGGTGCTGTCCCTCTTTTGAGTTCAATCAACTGCACTGTATAACGAAGCATGGAATCTGTGTTTAAAGGCTGTAACAGTGTGCAATTAAAGACATCAGCGTCTTTCTCTAATACATAATGATCAGAATTGGCATCACTAGTAATGTTTTTTCTATACTACAAACAATTACACATATGTGTAATTTGCATGGCTTGCTAAAGCAAGCATTTCCCCAGCATTTCTTATCGTCGATTGATCCGCTGTAGAAACACGGTAGTATAGGGTCTCGTTTCTCATGCATGCTACCAACACAAGGCTCCACCATTGTCCACTGTATTTATGTTGTGATTAATAGCACAGAGGCTTGGTGCAAGAATTCTGCATTTTATGATAAATCCCTGAAATTTGGCACAGAGTTAGAGCAATAATTTTTTTTTTCCAAAGGCCGATGTCATGCATGATCAAACTGTATATATTTGCCAGTGAAATCCTTATAACCAGTCAAACATTGGTATACTTTTCAACAAGTTTGGAGCAATTGAAAGTTTGGCTCCCCTCCATGTAACATTTCATTGCCTTCACCATGCATGAAACAAGAGAAATTTTGCAATGCTTCTATAGCCAAAAATCTTTCTTTGGACGTGCTCTAACTCTATGCCAGATTTATCATCAAATGAACAATTGTCTCACAATTTGTCACAAATCTGCTCTGCTGTTATATAGTAGGGTAATAAATGAGAATCCTATTTTCGAAGTTCGGGAAAGATACTAGTATTTGAAGAATTAATACAGGGTAAAATTTGTGTTTAAATGTACACCAATACATTGTTTCGTTGTAAGGATTAAAAATGTATAGTTTGTCTAGGTTCCGACCTTTAGCTACACAGGTACAGCCCTATGCTCAAGGTCATCCTGGGTTAAATTTTACCCAAAGGTCCGATTTTGTTGAAACTGGTGTCAAATTGTTCGCATGCCTTATTTTACAATTTTGGGTATTTGGTTACATAATTAGTGGGGAAAAGGGTTTAAAAGCGTCTTTAGGGGTCACCAAAACTTGACATAAAAGTTGTATACAGAGCTGTCACCTAAAGAGTCGAAATTTGATAATAGTTTCAATAAAATCTGAGCATTGGATAATATTTACCCCAAGATGACCTTGAACCTTATCAGGACTGTAGCCATCTAACTATCGGTCGGAATCTAGACAAAGTTAACTATATTTTTTTTAATCCTAGTAAGGAAGCAAATACATTGGTGTACATTTAAATACAATTTGACTTAATTTTACCCAACCAATCCTTTTTCAGAGGTTAGACCCAAAAATTCTTATTCAGCACCCTTCACACTAAAGAAAAACATCTTCAAACAATCCTCCCCACACTTCGAGAATAGGATTCTCATTTATGACTCTACAATTAAGACAGTATAAGAACTGCCTCTTAATTAACTTGTCGCAAAGAATGCTTGTTCTGTGTAAAACTTGGTGGTTAGGACTAAGGTATCAGTGCTTAATATTAATACAAAGTTAGTGTTGAGTAAAGCACTTGTTCATATCTAATTTTAGGAAATTCGGAACAAAATATACCGACTCTGGTCTGTCCAGAATACCTCTGAAACGATAAGATATATCTTCAAAGACAATATATATAAGCTTACCTTGAGCGTTTGCTGATCCAGTAAATAGCGCTAAAGTCACACCTAGAAGTAAAATTTCCATCGTGGAAAAACCTTCTCCACTTGGTGGCGTTAAAGGTATTGAGTGTCGCAATTGAAAGTGTGAATGAAAGACAGTCTGTGTTGTCTATACCCTTCAAAACCGCCCACAAACAGAATATGCCTACTGAACTCTGCTACAACCATAATACATCTACCCAAGTATCTACCATGAAGCGTCACGGATTCAGTTAACAATGACAACTACTTTTGTGTTATTTTTTCCTTAACAAATGTTATTCTATACTTTGTTTGAAAAAGACGTGTCCATGACCTTAACTTCGGTAGGAGTACTTTTCGTTTCAAAATCAAGTGTGTCAAAATTGTGTTTGCGCCATCTTTTCGTGTTGCATTGGGGGATACCTACGCAACCTATACCTAATTCGCAATATGTCGTAAATGATTATCAGAATATGAACACTTCTCCTTAGAGAGGTGAATTTTACCGTTGTGTCACAAGTCTATACTCTAAGGGACTGGAATTTTGAGAAATTTGCAGGCTTTGGAACTAAAATTTGGCTAAACTGAACTTTTGAGGCAAGAACTTCCCCAGAAGGGGACATAACGAACAACATTATATTTCAACTGGGAACCATGATCAACCATCGTACAAATTCACAAGTAGTTTAACCAGATACTGCCCCTTACAAAGTAAATACGATAAGGGAAATAAAAAAATGGACAACTACACATTGGCCAACTGTCATTTCTACCCATTACTCAACATACAGACATCTCGTTATAACAAGATTGCGAAGGATGAAGATGCCTCACAAACACAAAATACATAGCGTTTGACTGTGGCCCCTAGGCCTACGAATGATAGGCATAAATATTTAATTGATTCATATTGTCAAATCCAAAAAATTATGTGAAGATGTTACTCACATTTTAGTGACGTTTCGCTGCTACTCTAGCAGCTTCCTCAGACTGGCAACCCAATCGGTTTACAACAATCCAGATGAACTTATTCAGTGATAGCTATGATAGGCATAAAACTCTTTTTTAATACAGCACAGGTACTATTGTCTGTCAAATTAACTTAGTTATTGATCATCCCACCGACGACAACGTTTACTGCCTACTAAGTGCAGTTAATTGACCTTCCACAAAACCTAATTACTTGATGGTACCAAACCTTTTATTACTCATTTTTAAATTGAGGATGAAATGCCCAGATTGCAATTGATTTGGAGGTGTAAATTGACCCATTCTTTCGTCCTTATTTCGAAAGTGCATATTTTTTTAAAATAATTAATTAAAACCAGACATCTAAGTTAATTGGACAGACAGTACGGTAATAAATGAGAATCCTATTCTAGAAGTGTGGGGAAGAAGGTTTGAAGATGTTTTCTATAGTTTGAAGGGTGCTGAATCAACCTTTGGTAAATGTGGGGAACATTGTAAAACATTGTAAATTAGTACACGGGTAAATTTGAAATTAAGTCAAATTGTGTTTAAATGTACCGCCAATGTATTTGTTTCAAGGATTAAAAAGGTTTGTATAGATTCAAGGTCATCCTAGAATAAAAATTAGCCAATCCTCAGATTTTATTGAAACTGATGTCAAATTATTGCTCTGGCCATACTGAAACAGAAAATGCATTTTAACTCTTTAGGTGACAGCTTTGTATGAAATTCTAAGGTCAAGTTTTGGTGAACCTGTAGACCGTGTAGACCCTTGTTGCCCAATAATTATGCAACCAAATACCAAATATTGTAAAATAAGGTAAGATGAACAATTTTACAGCAGTTTCAACAAAATCAGAGCATTGGGTAATACGTTTTACCCCAGGATGACCTTGAACCTTAATAGGCCTGTGCCTGTATAACAAAGGTCAGAACCTATAATACCTTTTATAATCTGTACAACGAGACCACTCTGTTGGTGTACATTTAAACACAATTTGATCCGATTTCAAAATTTACCCTGTATTAATTTCACTCCCTTATTGAAAAAAATCCCCACATTTCTCAAAGGTTGGACCCAAAAATTCTGATTAAATTAGTACCCTTCAAACTATAGAAAAACATCTTCAAACCTTTTTCCCCGAACTTCGAGAATATGATTCTCATTTATGACCCTACTATACACATCACTTTAACTTTGGCGCATACATTCGACAGTACTTTCTATAAACATAAACCAGCACCAAGTCTCTCTAAAAACGACCCTCATCACTATTTGGCTATACACTCTTAAAATAGCTCGTTAAATATGATTTTACGAGGTTTCTAGTCAAAAATTTAGTCAAATATATAGATTCTGGTCAAGTTTGACTACAAAACCTCGTAAAATCCTATTTTACTCGGTACCTAGTCAAAATTGACGAGGTATTTTAAGACTGTTCTTTCGTTTGGTAAGACCGCTGATAAAGCCCACCACCATGTACCATTTATAATTAGCCTCTAATAGTGTCGGATGACACTCATTGTTTTGCCTATGCTTCTTTTTTAGGTTGATTTTGAAGTTCAACCATCCATAAATCACTATCCAATAAAGTGTATCATCTCTGGAATGTCACACATGGCGAAACATACAAAAGTGAAATACAATGAATACTGAATACTGACGGCGTCGCCATCCGTGCATGCCAAAAAGTGAAGAATAAGTCTGGAGAATTCTCATAAATTATTTTTTCAAGCGAAAATTTAATAGAAAAGGAAGAAAACACCAGTGTCCAAAGATATGAATCTCCATTGAATTACGTGCTGTAGTAGTAAGTGTCCGTACGGACAGTAATGACTAAACTATCCGATTTTATCCTTATTAGTAGGTCCTATAACTTGTAAGGTATGTTAGGATATCTAAAATTATATATAAAGGCTCGGAGAAACTGACTAGGCTTGAGATAAATCAGGGATACGTGGGTTGACAGTAATAAATCAAATCCTGAATACAAATAATAACCACAAGAAAAGTTGAACAGGAGTCGCGTCTAAGGTTCAATAATTTGATTCTTTCGTTGGCCTTGAACTACGTTCTCGATATTGCTCATCAAAATGAACCCATTGACACCTGCCACATGTACAACTACATGCCTAAAAATATGGTACAATCGAAAACAATTTTTTTTTTCAATATTAAATCTCAACACAAATAAGTCGTTTTGTGCATCACATTAAAGAAAACAGACCAGTGTGGCAGGAGATATAGTCCTCCGGGCTCACAGTCCGGGAACAATGGTGAACAATAGGGCAATCGATTCAGTTGACTCTTCACGCAATATTAGTTTCACGCTTTATTCCGTTGTCGTCTATGGAGCCCGGACTATGATACCTGTCGGACTATGATTACTTTCACACCGGACTTTTCAAATACTTTTTGTCCTTTGTTTCATCTCATTTGAGAGATAACAGCATAGTCGGAGAGATATGGTCCAAGTTATGGCCTGACCGTAAAGTGGAGTATATACACAATTTTTTTGCTGAACGTGATAGATATGGGTGTGTAAAATTAGAATCTACCCGGTGCCACCTTGGCACCCTTGGGCGTTTTGAGAAATCCAATGGCGTTGTCATAGATGATAATTATCTATTCGACCCTATATTACCAAACTATGGAGTTAATAAAAAATACTATAGGACCCAATGAACAAGTGCATGGCACTTGTAATAATGAGTTATACTTCAAATTCAAAATGGAAACCAAATCTAATAATTTTAAAATATGCCCTTAAACAGAAAATACCTGCGATAAAAATAAACATGAAGTCCTTAGATTATGTTGTTAGACACAATAAATGTATTTCTGATACTTTTAAAGTTGTAACGTGACGTCAATCAATATTTGGCAGCCAAAAACGTGAATGTCTTCAAAAAATACTTGACACAAATTTCTAAATTACGAAATAACAGGTGGATGTATTGTAGTCATAAATGTGACTCTCTTGCTCCACAGCATGGCTGACTATTTCATAGGGTCTATAAGTGACAAAATCTCTCATGCATGGGTCGGACGAGTGTGATGTCCCCCCAAAAATGGAGACAAAAATGCGAGGGCCAATAACTTTCACGAAAATTAAAGATGCTCCTTTTTCACTTGTCTACAAAGCATGTTTATTGACCCATGTGACAATTTCGATTTTGGCGCATTTAAAACGGATTAAAATGTATGTTGTACATTGGTTAGGATCAAAGGTACATTTCTAATGTAATTAACACATTGATTTCGATTTGAAGGCTGTAGTACTTATAAATTTGTGTCAAGTATTTTTT
Organism: Ophioderma brevispina; assembly: GCA_023653785.1. Classification (NCBI taxonomy): domain Eukaryota; kingdom Metazoa; phylum Echinodermata; class Ophiuroidea; order Amphilepidida; family Ophiodermatidae; genus Ophioderma; species Ophioderma brevispina. The sequence continues at coordinate 68,550 of JAMKCH010010816.1, forward strand.
TTAAGATGTTCACGTTTTTGGCTGCCATATATATTGACGTCATGTTACAATTTAAAAGTATCAGAAATACATTTATTGTGTTTAACAACATAACCGCTAAGCCAATTTTTTATCGCAGGTATTTGCTGTTATAGGGCATATTTTAAAATTATTGGATTTGGCTTCCATTTTGAATTTGAAGTATGACTTAATGTTACGAGTGCCATGCACTTGTTCATTGTATCCTATAGTATATCTATTAACTCCATAGTTTGATAATATAGGGTCGAATAGATAATTATCATTTATGGCGACGCCATCTTGGATTCCTCAAAACGCCCAAGGATGCCCAGGTGGCACCCGGCAGATTCTTATTCTACACACCCTAATCTATCATTTTCAGCAAAAAATTGTGTATATATTCAACTGATACGGTCACATGGAAGTTCTCTCTGACTAGCAGCTTATGCGCGAACACAAAAATCGAGTTTGCTTGCCCAAGCACGAAAAACGGTGTGCAAAGGATTAGTCGAACATAAGTATTCACATTATGACAAGATATGAAATTATTTAACAAAGACATTAACTTTATTCAAGAAACATTAAAGTGCGCAAAACAATACGTATAGGTGGAAATTTCTTCAGTATAAAGTTCCTGCTTTAAGATAAAACATATCGAAATACTGTTGTTTGTCTAGAGATAATCATTGAATGTACGTGAACCTCCATAGAATGTTATGGTCTTGTGGTATCACGGAACGCAAAGTCCTACAGCGTGGTAATAAAACGAGTGCCCCCATGAGGACGTGTCACTAGCTATCATAGCCAACATGCTACGGAATAAACCGTGACCTTGTAGACGCAGGCCATTTGGGTACAGGCCTGAACAAATGATGCATACAGCACTCAATGGAGAAAACAATCGACAGATGGGTGAGTAGGACACTCAGTACAAACGGAGGGTCACTGATTATATGACACGGCCCCCCCTTGTAATACTTTACTTCCATTTTTTTATTAAACTTCAACAATTAGTTAATGTACAAAGATAGTGCAAGATTTTCAAAACATTCTTTGGATTTATGGAGTGTTATTTGGGTTGCAATTATATTCCTTTTGTCATGATTTTAACAGATAACCAATTTGATAATAATTCAAAGCAACATTTCATTGAAACATGCCAATAGTTATTTGTTGTGTGCTATGAAAGTTCTGTGATCGAGGAACCTAGACTTCCTTTGCGTACTTTACTCTGTGTTTGGTTCTTTTACAACTTGCTATCTTTTGTAGACTTTTTGTGAGGCTTACACGAACAGCAGCATAAGGCACAGTACTTGAAAACAAACTTTGCCAACATAAAATGTGGCACAAAATGATTTTGGTGTATCGTATTAATTTATTAATCTCTGGCCCATTAACAAAAGCCAATGAGATTAAAGCTAAGTCTTTGTTCTGTAATAATTATTCCAAACGAATTGAATTATTTTAAAATTTAATAGTTAACCCTTTTTCTGTTTGTACATTTTTATAGAACGGTTGTAACGGAATCGAGCTGGGAAGAGTACCCCCACAAAATCAAATCTCGTTTCACACAAAACAGGGCGCTGGCTACTGAACACTCCCGATAAAATAACAGAGTTAGGCGCGAGGTAAGCCTGGTGTGGCAGTCCCCTACTAACGGTTGAAGAAGAGGGCACTCGATTCAGTTGACTTTTCACGCCACATTAGTTTCAAGACTTTGGTCCATTGTCGTCTATGGAGCAAGGAATCCGGTTCCTGCCGACGAACCATACCTATACTTTTACACGGTGTGGCAGGAGAGATTGTGTACCTGTAGCCATAGTCTCGCGAGACACTAAGTTCTGGTCATAATAGTCCGGTGATGTTCAAAGTAGGAACTATCGTCCCCGGACTATGATTTAAAGGGAATGTTGTCTACAAGTGGGAATGAAAGGTCCGACGAGGACTATCAGGCCTTAGGAATTAAATATCCAAGTCAGATAGTACCACTCCTTAGGAATTAGTGTCCATTTCCGAAAGTAGGGACTAGTAGTAGTCTCTAGCGATTAATGACTTGTCAGGGGTGGACTATCGCTCCTTAGGGATTGGTCTAATTCGGGACATGGACTATAGACTTAGGAATTATTGTTCAAGTCCGAAGGTAGGCAGGCTCCTGTTACTGGATTAATGCCCTATCAGGGTGCCATCGTCATTAGGGAGTAGGTCCAATTCCGACCTGGACTATAGACTTAGGAATTTATTTCATGTCTGAAGGTAGGCAAACTTAGTCCTTAGGAATTAATGCCCTGCCAGAGTGGACTGCAACTCCTTAGGGATCGGTGTCCGGATTCGACGTGGACTCTAAGTCCTTGGGGACTATTGCAAGGTTTGTATTTGGGCGGACTCTCATTTGTTAGGAATGAATGACTGTCAGAGGGGACTATCTTTCCTTAGGGATTAGCGTCCATGGCTTGGGTGGACTACAATTCCTAAGAAAGTAGTGTCCAAGTCAAAGGTGGAATATCGATCCTTGGAATTAATGTCCAAGCCCGAAGTGGACTGACTCCCAGTGCTTAGGAATTATTGTCCAGGTCCTAGGTACACTCGTTTCCTAGGAATGTGTGTCCAAGTCCGACACAAAAGAATTACAGAATTCTATTGAGAAATGAACCTACTCTTGTTAATCCACTTAAACATATAGGCTTTGTAGCCCTAAACTTCATAAACCGAGTTACCAATATGAAGACAATAAGCATAAATTGATTTTGTTTTCTCTATTCTTTCCATGAAATCTCCCTATTAAAATTGTAACATTAAATTTCAATTACACTGGGTGACCTAAAAGGCTTGTACTACATTTACTTTTACAGTGGCGGAGATTCCTGCCTGATTTCATTTTTCAGGAGGATGTTCTATCCATTTGTGAATGGAGCATCCCCGAACAATGAAAGAACGCAGAAATCTCCACGACTGGTGGCTCATAATGAAGCAGCACTCTGATTGGAGTAGGGCGTAATCATGTCCCCGCCTAACCCACATGACCCAAAGATACCCTTTGACCTCACATGCGATGAATGAAGTTCCAAAGCTCGATCCACTACTTCCACTTTTCTTTAAAATCCATTGTTTATAGACCTACATTGACATGGAAACTTACCCATAGATGACAGTTTACCTGTCGGAGTGTGACCTGCTCAGTAAGCATGTGTATACAGATCTTGGGTAGAGTGACCAAATTCTGGATAGTAGATTAGTTATTTAAATAGTTGCAATACTCCTGCATGACCTTTGAACTCAAACTGCTGCGGTACATATGGGGTCAGCATATCCAAATAAGTCAAAAGGTAAAGTATTACTATTATAATATTATTAATAATAATAATTACTTAGATTGACACTTAGGGGGAATTGAATTATCACAGGCTATAATGAAGGAATATCATCTCCTTATTAGTAAAGGGGGGGGGGGGTGATTCTTTTTAATTTGCATAAAATAATATTCTTCTTTGACGGAATAAAGCGCAAAGGATAACGTTAAGTGGAAACGAAATTTCCCCTAACGTTATTAATTAGTTCATAAGAAGGGCTACTACTACTACTACTACTACTACTACTACTACTTACTACTACTACTACCTACACTACGTACTACTACTACTACTATCCTACTACTACTACTACTAATACTACAGTACTTACTAATACTACTATAATTACTACTACTACTACTACTACTACTACTACTACTACTACTACTACTTTTCTTACTTTTTTTTAACACTACTGTACTACTACTACTACTATCTACTAATACTACTTACTACTACTACTACTCAGAAACGCGATTCTTAGTGCTGCAACTGATGCCTTAAGGAGAGGGTCCAAGACAAGTTTGTACATGGGCTCAAAATTTCTAAATTGGACCCAATCATGTTGAAAAGTGTATCACATTAGGTGTCTAACAATAGGGATTCAGAGAAGTATAGTTTGTACTATCTACAGCCTAAAATTTCAGAGTTATAATTACAAACAGTCAAAATCAAGGAAAAGGGTAAAATTCAGTTGTACAGGGGTCAAATTTGGAAGTTGAGGGAAAACGTCTTAATTACTCTTTTAGTGCATAACAATAGCCAACCACAGCTAATAATAATCATAATAACATTTATACTAATAAAAAAACAGCCCATGGTAGTGAAATAAACCTTACTCAAATCTGACGTTGGCCTCACCTGAGAGCTTTCAGAGAGTAACACTTCCCTGTTCACTCTAATATGTAATGATGGTATTGTAGGAATAAACATAATGTAAAATCTATTTGTTTTAGCATAATATGGATATGCCATATATATCACGATAACAGTATGTTACTGCCACAAGAGTCATGACTTTCAGAGAAAAAGCTTAAAAAGATAATAAATCCAGAAAGTCCAAGTATATAAGAAAACGGCTAAATTGGCACACTATCTGTTATTGTGTTTATGTTCGTATTACTCTTTTGTGACTTTATTTGAATATTTATAATTGAATATTTAAATATATCACATCAACTTAAAAAGTTATGTTTTGTTAGGGGAAATCGGATTTTCTCGCATCGTTTGTTTTCACCAATTTTGGAATTTTTTTAAAGGAAATTTGGTCAAAAATGGATAGAAATTCTGAACATGTGTTGGGAATGCGTTTATGTTGTAATTAAGTATTGTGGAAGCAATTGGCAAACAATGTTAATTAATTTGTAGCTCGAGAAAGCTGACCTTATGATGTAGACCTTTCTCTGGAATCGGCCTACATCTATGTCTATTCTCAAACACATCTGAATCTGCATCGTATCTGTACTGACATCTCATACAATGTGAAGAAAATGTAATTTACTATAGTACAGTTTGTTATATTTCTATTATTTTCAAATTAAATTAAAAACAAAATAATTAGTAATACATAATGAGGACACAGAATAAAGATTATAGAAAGCCATTATACAACATCACAAACGTAAAACATTAATGACCAGAATCTGCAAAATATAGGTTATTTTGATTTTAACATTTACACTTAAGATTAGTGTGTTCATTATAACGACCTGTGAGTGTACAAGTGTGTTACTACCATAGTCAATGGCATCAGAGAAAAAATATCTAAAAAAATGAAAATTGGCAGTTCACTATTTAATTGTATTATATTTTTATTAAGAATTTATTTGAATCATTTAATTTTAAAATAGATAAAAACAAAAACAATGAAAGAACCGATTTTTTAGGATCGAGAGTTTTCCCAAATAAAACCAATAATAAATTGGCCTAATTTTCTTGTTTGATTATATTGGAGTTATGTAGAAATATGACAGGACAGTCTTCTATATCCACACGGCACTATCCAACTTAAAACGGTAAGTGCTGGTTAAGGGAATTATTTTGCTATTGCCGCCACAGGAATGTCCGTAAAAAGGCAATATTTCTTCTCACTGACAGATCTTTCCTTTGCAGTGTCTTGCAAGGAATCTCGGTGAAACTGATCCCGAAAAGGGATCGTTCTAATTACCAAATACTAGTAAACTTAAGATTCACCTTTAGTCTATTCGAAAGAAGGACTTAGGTGTTATGTTATTTGAACTTAATCAGAATGCAATTTCAACAAACTGCACAATGAGAACCAATGGGCCGCTCAATATCATACTCATACGATAGAATGCCTTTCCTTTAAAAAAGTTTAGTTAATGCAGTTTTTGTTTCTTATACTGTTCACATAAACGTATATTTAGATTTATAGGCCTACAAACCCATAAGGCGTGCCAGAAATTGGCATAGAAACAATAGGCCGTATATATTTCTATTTTTTACAAACTAAATATTTCCAATTTCCCATTCCAATTCATTTATTTCCATAAAAAACAGTACACATCAATTTGACATCAAACACACAAAACAAACCATGGAGGAGTAGGCAGGTAACCCATTTGGCTGATAATAAACTAAACTAATACCACTTAAAATTACAAAGACATAATACCAGAAAGGGGGGGGGGGGGGGGAAACTGGAGTGTGAAATAATATATAAAGATATCCAGAAAATTGGGAGAAATCACATAATGTGTGGTGAATACCTCAAGAGGACTTCCTATTGCATGATTTCAGGTTCCATGTTTATGTACCCCGTAGTCCCTTTTAAAATACTCAAAAAAAAATGATTATTTATTTTAAAAAGGCCGACTCAGAGATTTCCGGACGGAGGGCGCCCTCAATTTCAAAAAAACGTAGTTTTTTGCATGTACATAATGCTTTGTCCATATATTAATCACTGTGTGAAATTGCTAAGCTTAAAATCGAATTCCTTCATATAGAAAATCACACAACTTTGTTTTAAAAACATTCCAGGATCCGGAATTTTTTGTTATACTCAGTAATCCCTATGGGACCGTGATTACTAGCACATAAATGTTTTTACTACCTTCATCAAAACGAAAAATCCGAATTCAATCTCAAATTTTCGAAATTGTGCTGTGTAGGAGTTACTATCTTTGAGTTCAAGTGACTATTTTTCATAATTAACACACACAAAAAATAATATTTCGAAATCTCTGGAGTCCAGACTTTAATTTGAAATTTACCTTAATAGCCAGATCATATTCTGCACTACGTTACTCAGTACAAAATAACCGGTGAGTGTTTAAAGCTGACTTTTTAAGCCATACTATTAGATAGAAATTTGAAGGAATTAATATTTCTAATAAAATAATTATTTTGCTACTTTAAATTAGGGGTTATTTTTACGTGGGTATTTCACCACCATTACAAGTGACGTGGTTTATGTGTGAGATATGAGACAAATTTTCAAAGTAATTCAAACATTCCATTTAAGTTCCACATTGATAAAAGACTCACAAACTTGTTACTTTTTTAATAATCTCAGTGTAACTCTAACCCCACTCACTTGGGTTCATTGTATCGATATTTTTGGAATTCATATGCGAATGCTCGAGCATGTGCGTTTCCTTTATTTCTTCTTTTTCTTTTTTCTATTGTGTGATTATAATTGTTTGTGTCTTGTTGTTGTTGTTTGGGGGGGGGTGATGTGTGTGTGCTTGTGTGTGGGTGTGTGTGGTGTGGCATGAGTGTGCGTATGTGTGTATGTGTGTGCATGTGTGGAGTGCATGTGTGTGCGTGTATGCGTGCGTGGCGTGTGTGTGTTAGTTTGTGTGTGTGTGTGTGCTGTGTGGGTATCATGTGTGTGTGTGTGCGCGCATGTGTTGGATGTGTGTTTGGTTCACTTTACTTAAATCATTCAATCTTACAAAATCACATTTATGTACAAAAATCTAACAAAATTACACAAATAGCACACCAGCTATACATTTTGGTGAGATTCACCAATGTGGCGTTAGGGTTAAGTAAATAATTCATTGCACAAAGCTTCTACTTGAAATTGTAGCCTATGAGGTATGAGGGTACGGATAGTAGCAACCGACTGAATTTTAAAAAAAAAAGTCTTAAGTCTTATTATTACCACTGAAAATCTTGGGTCTTCATTCACTCTTCAGTGAACATGAAAAGTGGTAAGATTGTCCGGTGGACATCATAACTAGGGCTAGTGATCCGCAAAAACATCCCGGGCAAATTCCGCAAGCACAAAATTTTAAAACCTTGCAATTTAAAAAAAATTAAATAAAACATACCTCGGCGGGACTCGAACTGGTTTCATTCACATCGTAAGTCAGAAAGACCTTACCGCTAGACCACGAAGCGGTTGACGACAGCTTCTGGTTTTTTTATAACATTTTATCACACTCCTTATTAACATCTGTATTCATTCATACTATTGTGCATAAAAACCGTGATAGATACATAGCGGAGGACAATGGTTTACTGTTCACACACATTTCAAAACTGGTGTAAAAGGAACTAAAGTCCGATAGAAACTATAGTCCGTTTAAAAAAAAACTATATAAACCTAGAAACTAATATTGAGTACAGGACTACTATTTCCTAGACGCAGAGGGGGGTCAACAGGGTGAAGACCACTGAACCTGGAAGCCATGGTCCGGGGTAAAAAACTAGCAGCATTAAAGCAAAGGAACTGTTATTCCTAGGAACAGGGGCCACGGCGAAGACTCACTGACCCTAGAAGCCATGGTCCGGAGAACCGCTCGGTTCTGTAGTTCCGGTTAGAGGGCTATTGTTCCTAGGGACAAAAAGAGGGTCCGAAGGACCCACTGTCCCTAGGAACCCCAATTCCCGATCCCCCCCCCGGGCTAATCTCCCAGGGGGACTATATCTCCTTTCACACACCGGGCCTCGCTTCGCTCATGTTGTATAAGAGATAGAGTGGTGGTCATACCTACTATCGCAGAAACAATTAAGTCGAAGGATTTCTAAGCACTACATGTAAAGTTGGGGCCGGGTGGTATGTTTCTCCCTTACTAAATAATCGGAAAGGCACCCCCTTGGTACAAGTGTCTTACCAAAAAATGACTCATTTTTATAGTACTTTAAAAACGAAAATCACAAAATGTCATATCTTTTGCTTGGGGAAACCAGTTCTTCTTTTCTTTCTTGTCATAGTATTATGCCAATTGTCCCATTCTGGTAGCTTTAATCTATAGCTTATGTAGAAATGAGTGCACTTGAGGGACATGATGAGATGTTCTGAAGTTATCGCCTAATGCTTTTGATTGTTTTATTTGTAAATTATAAGAAAAAAATAAAAAACTTAAAAAAAGCAAAAAAGAACACACACAAACCACAAAAAAGTAAGTTTTGAAATCGTTGCAACGTATTTTCAAGGCGATATCTTAAAGAGATGTCTAAGTTTAGACCTGGGTTTAAACCAGGGTTAGTCCTTCATAAATGAACCTTTTGATCTTGCACAAAACTCTGAAGGGTGATGTAATTGTGAGAGAATTTCCATTGATTGTTTCATCTATTGACTATCCCAAAAAATTGGAGACAAAAAATGGAGAGCGGTGTAAGTACTTATAAGCCGTCGGGAGCCACAGTCCGGGCTCGACAACCACAACGGAATAAAGCTTGAAACTAATGTTGCGTGAAGAGTGAATGAATCCACCTTTATTGAATTCCAGAGATGCTAAAGTTGTACGGTGAGCTGTTTATACTCTTGACGCAATGTTCCAGAACCAACGTAGGGTGGCGCAGCACACGATAGGGCTTTGACGGAACACTCTCAGTACTTTGTAGTAAAATACCAGGTATTGACCCAAAATGCCCCAGATATCTATGATGTAGCCACATTTTGACCTTGTATTCGCATGGAACGCCTTAGAATGTTTAACAGGGTTGGAACGCTGAAAAATACGAACAGCATACATCTGAGCAAAAAAAAATGAATTTTATGATTTATTTAAATGACCCGTGACGTCACAATGAAACATAGAGGCACCTCACATGTTAGATCAAATGTTTTTGTCGCGCCTCTTTCTTCGTCTTCGGAAGGCATTCGGATGCTCGGCAACGTCACCAAACAAATCTTTCTCTCAAATGATACAAAATTTGACCGATTTGGAGTAATGTTTAGATTTTACAATCGAATCATTATTCGCTACGCAAAAGTGGAAATTTAGAATTTTAGCGTTTTTTTTAAACAATTTACTAGTAAGGTTTAAGCAGTGGCGTAACAGGAGGGGGCGGGGGGCGGGTTGCCCCCCTGACGACTTTGGTCGGGGAAAAATTGCAGAAAAAATCGTGCTAAATCAGCCGTTTTTAGCCCTCTGACCAGGAAAAATTGGGCTTTTGACCCCCCTGAGAGGGAAAATTTCCCAAGGACTGGGAAATTTGCCCCCCAGAGCGGCAGGCCCGATTACGCACTGGGTTTAAGTATTAATTTTAAACACGAACAAAAAATTCGAGTGGCGCAGTCGCTTAAGTCCTGGACTCGTTATTTAAAGCTTTTCCCTGCGGTGGAGGTTCGACCCCAAACAGGGCGCATTATTTTCCTTCCTCTTTAATCCTATAATTTTAGGCAATAATGGTATTCAAAATAGTAATTCGATTTTATTTTATTTTTTTTCGAAAAATACGTGTTATAGGCGGATCGGACCGTATCAAAAAATACACTAGTACAAGACGAAAAGTATTGTGACTACACAGTACCAATCCCTTCAGCATGCCTTCAACAAACAACCTAAGGGCCTTGGAAGATATTTAGAATTTTATTATTGATGAGATATCCCTGCATTTAGGATTTTGCACATGTCTATACACATCATGCCCCCCCCCCCCCGGATGCGCCCCGGGGGATGCGCCACAACAACTACAATGTACAGGTAGCCCCCTTCATCTGCCAGACGCAACACATGGCAGCTATCTCTAGCTTCCGAAAAACTCTGGGTATTTCCACCGTAAAGCAAGGGAGATTTTATGTAGTCCTCAAGTGTGACGTCGTATTGCATTAGGGTCTATTACTCTTTCTCATATGTACAGGACAGTAGCTTCTTGAGACGGTTGTCAACCAACAAGGACATCTTCCACCCAAATACTATTGTAGCAGATATGGATGTCTCGTCACCTTATTCCAACATCCCTATGGACGAAGGCATCAAAGCCAAGCTTTGGTCGTTCCTTCAATTCATCTCATATTTACCTCCCAACAAGAGACATGATTTCTAGGCTTTCTCCGACTCATTCTTACTCTAAACCTTACTTTGGTTCTTGGAATAAGCCATTAAATATTAAATATTTGGTAGGGCGATGGGCACAAGAGCCGCACCTTCCTCCATGGCTACACGACAGACTTTACAAGCCTAATCTTTGGTTACGCTACACTCGACGACGTTTATATTTTGTTGTCGGAGGGCATCGAGACCTTCAATGAATTTGTCGACTTTGCCAACAATTAGCATTCCTTCACTTCACTTTATGTGGAGGCACATCATCACAAAGAGGGGGCAAACCGACTTATATACCAAGCCTACTATACTGTATTTAGCATCCAGTATCTACATTGACAATGCGTGTCATCCCCCCTTCATACAAAGCGTCTTCCACTACCGATCTTGGTTTTTCCGTCGTCTACTACGACTTTTGTACTTCGTATGAGGACAGACTTGCAGATCTCAGGATCCAACTGTGGCACAGAGGATACACCACACTCCCTAGTTAAAAGTCCCAGGAAATGCAAATAGAAAATTGATGTGGTTTGTGTCAAGTCTACAAGGAGGGACGAGAAAGGCATTCAATATTTGGTGGTGATGACATCAATTTTGTGAAACTATTGATTTTTCAGAGAGTAATAAGAAAATTCCAGGTGATGGTGTGAATCTATTCATGGTACTGACTGAAAATCAATAGTTTACTAATGATGTCACTGGTAGTGGTGTATTCTTTTTTTGTGGTGGCCTTTCTGTTTTTGGAATGGAATGCCCACGTAAAGATTTGGACTAGGTTTATCATCTCATTTCCTGGACCTTTAAGGTGCAAATTAAGAGACAGTTGCTATTCCACGTACTACTGCCCTCCAATCCAGGTCTTCTTCACAATCAAACCCTTCAAGGTACAGGGTGTCTTTAGTATTGAACTTTAATCCTGCTCTGCCCAGTATCGGCGGTATTCTCCATACTTTCGCCCTTATTCTCCATGCTTCAGAAAGGTGCATGCAGGGCAATTCCCAATGTTCCTGTTGCAGCCTTTCGGAGACCCAAAATTCTTAAAGATCCGCTTGTTAGATCTATGGTTTTACCCCTCACAGGTCCTATCTTAAGGTTTTTCACCCTTGCAAGAAATGCATTGCACGCAGCCATAAATATCACCAAGAGCCTGTTCAATATGCAGTCACCAGCTACAATTTCAGCAGTGCAACCGACAATTCACAACATACAACTCAATGTTCTCTTAACTCATACAATGTCATATACCTTATTACATGTAAAAAAGTGTCAAAACCATTGTTGGTGAAACCAAACGACCATTAAAACTAAACTTTTAAGAGCACTGTACTGACACTAGACAAAAACGCAACAAACATGTCGCCAAACGTTTTAATTCACCAGAACATAACGCAGATCACATTATATGAATGGCCATTGACAAACCACCAAAATTCGATACAAATATGAGACAGACGATTTAATATTGGATATCTGTTTTACAAAACTACCACTCTGTACGGTATATACCGTGTCCCAAAAAAAACACGAACACTTGGTGGCAGGCGCCATAAGTTTTGAACAAAAGCAGGTGATTACTTATTCTTTGTTGTAAGGTAAGATGGAATTGTTAGCTAATATTCGTGAAAAGTTCATAAAGGTAGAGACAATAGTTTTTAAGATATGATCCCAACAATCAAGTAATAAAACTAGATTATTTCACCTACTAGAGAAATTTTGAATTTTGATTTTTGAACTTTGCATTGCGAAGTTATGCTAACTTAAAGATAGGTACCCATTTTTCACTCTGTCCACGGAATTACTGTTGTGGAAATTGGCCAAAGGGACTTTGGATGAGTCTACACAAGTACATCATGACATTCTTTGCTTGCTTTGATACCTTTGAGTAAACATTCATCAAGAAAAAATGTCAAACTATTTCATTATTCTGCAATCACTAACTAAATCATGGAATCTTAACCCAAATTTGGAAGCATTACTTCAATAAATGTTCGAAATTGTTCACATATCTTTTCATGGAAACTGAATGGAAATATTTGGGCAATCCTGTGCAATACAGCCGGTTGACCCACTTTTTCCACCGACTCCTTCATAACCTGATGGGGGGAGGGGGTTACTTTGGGGGATCAATATTTGGACATTACAGACATTGAATGTCCATCTGCCTTTCCCTTTGCATCTCAATCTTTTCCTCTCCTTCCCCATCTTTTCTCTACTCCTTTTTTTTTTTTTTTTTTTTTTACTTATTCTTTGTTGTAAGGTAAGATGGAATTGTTAGCTAATATTCGTGAAAAGTTCATAAAGGTAGAGACAATAGTTTTTAAGATATGATCCCAACAATCAAGTAACCCGCAGAACCCATTTTACAAAAGTGAGCTGGTTAACCACAAGACTGGCAATGAAGAAAAGAATGGCAAATACAATATTGATTGCAATCAACATTTACTTGCCCAAGTTTCTTGCAGAATAACTTCTACTGGGTCAAATGACTGCATTTACATAATTATTATTTAACTGATAATAATAAAACATTAATTTATTGGTGATAAAATGTTTCAAGAAGATATAAAACTATGACTAAGTCATACACAAACTCCACATTACATAAAATGATAAATGCGTTGGGCTGCAACTTGCTTGTTACTGAAAATAATGTTACATTCTCAACTTTATGAAAGTGACACCTATGTTTTCAACATAAAATGTTTTCAACATAAAACTAAATAACAATATCAGTATATTCATTCTGTTATTAAATTTTGGGTTAAGATAACTCTTTGTGTGCCGTCACAAAATGATGATGAATGATTAGCTCTAATCCAATGCAGTCTTATTTGGACAATACGAAGAGTTTGTTGATCATACATTCCTAATTCGATCTTTTAAGTGTGTCAAAATGCATGTTTTTTAGCGGTTATTACCAATGGAAACATTCATATGTTAATATTTGTTGCAGCACCTGTCTTTTAAAAAAGGGGAAATGGTGGTTGGACTTATAATTAGTGGTTCTGGGCGCAAAACGTATAAAGTGCCGTATTTGTAGTTAATAGCGCCTCAATTTGGTTAAATGGGTCCTGCAGGTTACTTGATTTCTGGGGTCATAACTTAAAAAATATTGACTCTACCTTTATGAACTTTTCAGGGATATTAGCTAACAGTCCCATCTTACCTTACAACAAAAAATAAGTAGTCACATGCTTTTGTTCAAAACCTATGGCGCCTGCCACCAAGTGTTGCATTTTGTTGGGACACACGGTACATAAAAACTGAGAAATAAACATAACTTTGTATGGCTATAGTTAATCCATCTGCAGCTCTGTTTCTTGTTACCAGTTTGATCCACAGGTCCCTGCACTGCCAGCGTTTGGCATTATTTTCTTTTGTGTCCTTAGTAATTCATCTATTTTGACATCTCTTTACTTGCTCTCTTCTGTGCATTCTACTTCTGGTTCTTATGAAGTGGAGTACCACTTCTTGTCTTGAAAAAAAAAACATTTTTATAACTGGGACTTTATTATAGCGTCGAAATGTCATTTAGCTCTTTCTGTTCTAGTCCTTTTATCCAGAACACATTTGTTGAGACTGGTGTTTTTATATTGTTTATGAATTTATTCACTACTTGGCCATTTTGGTGGAACTTTTGGAGACATTTCAATTATTTAGTAATTTTCCAATTTGGATGCCATCTTGAATATTGCTGAAATGCTGATTTTTTTAATAAGCGAGCGCGAAGCGAAGCTCTTATAGACAAACGCGTATGTACGTATTGACAGCTATTGGAAATCTATAGTCTGACAGGTTTAAAAAATACCGACCCCTCATTTGATCCCCCTTTTCGTTCTTACCATTAACTCCTACGGAGATAAAAATCGACGGGAACTTGACCAAAATACTGAAATTTAATTTGTAGTCCGATATTCAACAAAGAATTTGTTTTAATTCTCCATTCTGTTGGATATTTTGTTTTCTCGCAAATTTATTTTTATGTACTTGTTTTCTAACATTAAACCTATGATAATGTTGTGCTGATATTTTAAAAATCATGCTTGGAATAATTAAATACGATAAATAAATATTTTTAAATAAAATAATAAATAGATGGCGCCCTTTTAAATTCATAATTTCTTCAGGGGAGGGCGGCTAAGAATTCTTAATTTTAGACGTTGTCATTGGTTTAACACGTAAAAGCGAGGATTACGGCAAACAAACATTTTTTTGACCAAAGCTGTCATCAAAGTAGAAAGAATAAATACGACTTAAACCAGGGGGGGCCGGACACGATCTGCTGGATTTGGGCATTTGGGATTTCCAAACGGTAATTTATGAAATTCTTGCATGCATTTTGGCAAATATGACAGTCTGAGCGCTCGCTTCTAAGGTTCTACCTGCATCATATTATCTTGATTAAAGTTACACAGTTGATTTGATTGAGTAGTGGTGTACTTTATTTTTAAGTTTTTCCAGTCGAGGGCACATTATGAGCCCATAAATGATACTGCAAACCCTTTATTTCTATTGTATTACTTAAAACGTCCGGATTTATTTGGTAAATGCACTTGCAACCCATTATTACAGAATAATGGTCAGTAAACTGACCAATCAGAATGCTGCATTTTCAATAATGGGCAGCAGAGGTAATAGAATACAGAATTAATGGTCAGGAACTCCGCCCAATCAGAATGGACTGCATTTGCAATCATGGGATAGCTGTGGTAATACAGTTTTAAATTAGAAATTAGTTGGCAATCATAGATACACTCAAAACCACATTTAAGTCATTCCCCTTAGCAAATAGTTCAGTCAATATCTCCTACTATATTTATTTTGAATAAGATAGCAAAGGTAACTTAGCTGAAGATGAAGTGGGAATTGAGCTGGCAACCTGGGGGGTGGGTGAAGGCACTGACCTTAAATGGCAGTACAGATATGTGCAGAGGTCAAGACCAACCTCCCGTTCCTCATTTTCCCATTCTTTAGATCCCATGTTCATGCATACTCCAGTTCTTAAAACCCCAATTTAACAACTCCCAAAATGTTAGCGCTAATTTGGCCCAATATTCAGTTCCCAAGATCATAAATTGATCCAAATTACAATTCAGAAGACTTTCACCAAAAAAAAATGGTTCTCAAGCCCCACCAAGTTTGGCATTCCACAACGCACACCCCTACCGCAAACTAAAGTTGAGTTCCCCCTCCTTGGAGTTTACCTCTGGATGGGGAATCCAGTGTTCTACCATGTGAGCAATCCAGTTCTTAGTAAGTAAAAAAAGTAATAAAGTCTCTTGCGACGAATGGCGCATAGGGCCGCCCTTATCTGTTTTCATAACCCTAGGCCAGGCATCTGCACATAAACAGCGAAAGCTAAAGTAGGGGGTTAGTCCGTCTGGTAGCTCTGGCGTGCTACCTTCCTTACTCTTTAAATGACGAGCACCTGTCAAGAAGGCAGTAGGTACCATTTTTAAAGTCTTTGGTATGACCCGGCCGAGATTTGAACCCGCGACCTTCCAACTGTGAGAGAACGCTCTAACCACATTGGTACAATCCAGTTCTTGGATGAGGACAATCCCTTTTAACAGATATTTTTGGTAGGGTGCTAGTCAGAAGCCATAAACCTTGCATATTATTACTATCAAGGATCACACCTGTCGGAATCTCTGGCAGGGTCTTGGTTTGGGTTTCTTGCTTCTCTGGCAACACTTACAATGACATCTGTAGGTGTGTTTCTACTGGGACCAATTTTCCGGTTTATTTTTTTTAAACCAGAAAAAGGATTAACTTGGCTCAATAGAAACAGCCGTCCTACTGTATTTTTTCTTGCTTATACCAATGAAGTTTCCACCGGTATTTATTCTTGTTTTGGAAGGATAATGTCGGAGGAAAAAGAAATTATTTGGTTAACGCCAATAGAAAACACAACCGTTCCAATAGAGTGCACATACCAGCAAAAGACCGGAAATTGACACCATGTGATCGCAGCAATTGACCCTGTCCCAACATGCACAGTGATGTTGACGTTAGTAACCAGGGTGTAACAACGCATTTGTCATTCGCTGAACCTGCTGTCGGGATACATTTTTGGCCACGGTTTTACAAATTCCGAGGGATTTTTTCAACGTTTTTTACCATGCTGAAAATCACCTGCCGCTTCCGCCGGCTTTTTGTTTAGACAACAGAGGCAACTAAAAGGTTAATTTCTGTATGGGGAGAGGCAGATATCAGAAAATTTGATGTTGACTAAGGACATTTGATCTTCCCGCATTTGATCTGACAGTTTGGCGAGTTTCACGATCCACTATACAACGCGATTGACCTATGCAGCTGACCTTTAGCTGGTAAAATCAGAGTCCGCAACGGCCAGTCGCATTTTCCAGAAAAACGCTGCTCAATAGAAACTTTTTGAGCACTATTGTTATTCTCAGTATCAACCGGATAAATTTTATAAATACGTCTGTTCAATCGAAAAACACGCTATGTGTATGTCTTCACAGATTTTAATGAAACTTAGTCAAAGCATGGAGTTATTATAGTAAACTATAATACACTCCATGCAACGGTACCCTCTCCCAGGGGGGACACAGCCACATGTGACCACAGTGGGTCACAAAGGTCAAAAATTTTTTTAGGAAATGCCATCTTCTCCTACGGATCACATGGCATGGTCACCTGACTCCTGTATTTGAAAACAGCTTGGTATCCTTACTAAAGTGTGATTATTGACAATCAGTCTGAGGTCACCTGGGGTCACTGAGGTCATTTTTCAACAAAAAATCATGATTAGGCTCCCTATATAAAGTAGCCGGATTAATAACATGCAATCGGCATAAGCTGATGACCTAGACGTGTGCGCGTACAGACGTTATGCCATTGACATCAGCCTCGAATCACTAGGGTCAATTAGTGACTTTCACAAAAATCATTGCTCCCTTATATTAAGTAGAATGATCATGAAAATCATATGTAGCTTGTGATATTCTACAAAAGTCAACCTGGGTTCAAATGGCAGGATCATGAAATGCAAGCATTTGCATTTTGTCAGGCCTGGGATCACCTGGGTCATTTTGGTCAAATATCAATGTTCACAAAACTTGGCCATCCCTCCATGTAATATTGCACAAACTAGTTAGTGTGAAGACTTCAATGACGGATTATATGCCTGACAGAATAGAGCTCTATATTGAAGTCTTGACACTAGACTAGTTCTGTGCACTACTACAACAGTGTTCTTGAAAGAACATACCCTGCTGGATGCCCGTCTAGTTGGTAGACAGACTAAAGAAAATTGTGGGTTTTTCAAGAGTGGTCTGGACCTGTGGTGTAACTATGGTATGTAGAATGGGTTTTAAAGACTTCTTTCTGTATAGTGCAATTAAAAGTTATGAGTTACATTTGTAAGTGACAGGAAAGGATCTAGAAAGATGAAATCGTTTTTAATACACATCTTAAACATTATAATAATAGAGAAACAGTATACTCAAGTAATAACATAAACAATGCAATAAAGAACATTTTCCACTTTGAATCTACTTCAGCCAAATTTTGTTTGCTATCTCATTGTACATGTATATAGTTGCTTTCCTTGTCAGTTTCAATGTTATTATAATGTTCAAATTTTATATGTGATAAAAACTTTGGCTAAAGCCAGTAAAATACAAATACACAGAGACAGCAAGAAGTGCATTTACCATGGGCAAGGCATTTATTTTTGTAAAATGCTTCATGAAAAACAATCATTCGTCATTTGATTTTAAACAGTTCTGATTTTTATAGAAAACTTTTTTATTTCAATTGGGATGTAATTACAAGATATATTTTAAACAATGGTATTTATTATGACACCTTTGGATGTATATAATAGTACTGATCAGATTTGGACATACAAGTAATTACATTATTCCCTTCTACTCTGTATCATGTGCTCTATTTTGTTAACAGAATAAACCATGATAGAGAGTATTGCAAAGGTATAATGTAATTATGCCCAGATTTATTTTAGTACTGTAACCACTCGGGTATAAGCCCACCTTCAGGTATAAGCCCACCCCCAATTTTTAAAGAAAATACAGGAGCTAGCATACACTCGGGTATAAGCCCAGGTGGTAATTTTAGCGTTCAGGAAACAATGTGGCAGTCATTACACAAACAAAATCACATTTTAAAACTTAACTATTCTATAGGGCCCAATGCATTGGGATGGCTTGTTTGCTATAATTACTTTGAGGAATGTGATGGGAAAATTGAATTTTTATTTTTAATGTTTTAAAGTCTGCTACATCTATAAAGTTTACATTAAATGGTGTCTAGTGAATAATATGCTCTTGAAATGATATTTATTACAATTCTGTATCTGATATTTGCTCCTAAGTACTAGCCCCTCCCCGGATATAAGCCCACCCCTATTTTGAAGTAAAAGCTTCCTTTTCGGGGGTGGGCTTATACCCGAGTGGTTACGGTAATAGTATGCATTGAAATTCATACATCTTTAGCTGCATAGACTAGTGTGCTATAAAGGCAAAAAAATGTTTGGCATCACCCAACTGACCATGGCCAAGTCTTAAATATTTGCCCAGAAAATCAACCAATTTGGGGAAATTGAGCACCATTGTTTGGAAAAATTGTGGAAAGATGTGTCCCCCCCCTCCACCTCCCAAAAATAGTTTGGTTTGTTTCTCTATTTTTTTTCTCATGGCTGGTCAATCACCTTTTAAAGGCTGGTCCATGAGGCCAAGTAAGCTTTTTTATTGCCTTAAATTTTAAAATCTTTTTTACAAATAAAAATTACATCCTACTTTTACTATAAACAAAGTCAAAAGCAAACCTGCAACCTATGCAATATGCTACGTTCCTAATTTGTTACTTTCAAAGACAATTCATAAACAAAATAACTAAGAGTTATGAGGGGAAAAGTTTTAACATAAAAACCCAGTGTTATCTGACCAGCACAAGTAACTGTGGCTCTTTAGTGTGGCATTTGTGAATTTGCTATGTAGGCAAAAAACTTCAGGGCAGGGTTTTTTTTTTTTATTGATGATAATGTGTGTTGTGAGCCAGTAGGGGGAGTTTCCCCCTCTGGCTCAAACAAGCAGGATAATATGGACCAAAATATTTTTCATCCCTCTTCTTCGGGTAATTTCAATCAATTTCAGCCTAATTTGGACAAAATTAATGTAAATTTGGCAATTTTCTCCAAGCTTGGACTTACCTGTAGTTGCATCAAATCACCGGGATGACTAATACGTATTTTTCCCCCTCGGGCAGAACAACTTGGGAATTTTGCCCCCTCTGGGTCAACTCTGCCTCGTACAAACAAACCACTGTTTTCTGATTCCATTTTATTAAATTTGTTGTTTGTAAATTAAAAGTGTGGTTCAACTTTCACCATATATAACCCTAATTTGTATTTATTACATCAGTAGAGCATAATCTTTGACCCACCACATTACAACATTTCTGTGATGGTTATTAAGGTCTTATTTAATCCTTGAACCATACATAATATGACAGCATATAAATCTCAAATTTTGAATTTCACCTCAAAAAGCATCAATCACTTGTGCTTGATCACATAATTTGGCCTTAAATACATATGTGCATTTGTTAATAGGTGATATACACCATGTTGAAAAGGTGTATACTTTTGTTTACCATTCACCAATCTTGTAAAAATAAAAAATTCTGACTTGAATATTTAACAATGTGTATTGCTGTCTCTAACTACACAAGTGAATGCTATCATATGGCAATCTAAACTAATATGGCTTCAATAAAAGAGGCACATGCGCCCCTCAACTTGTATCACTGTGCATTAAAGGCAAACTCAGAGATTTCCTGGGGATGGCATCCTCAATTTTCTAACAAATCATGTTTTTGCATATACATAATGCTTGTCCACATACTTATCACAGTGGGAAATAACTAAGCTAAAACTAATGTCCTTCATATAGAAAATCACAATTTTGTACTAAAATTCCGGATCCAGATTTTTTTGTTATACACATTATCCTATCGTACTTTGTTCTATACATAAATGCTTAGTACATCAAAATGAAAAATCTGATTCATCTCAAACTTTGGAATTGAGTGTTTTAGTTCGCTATCATAAGTTCTTGTTGGCTCTTCTCAATTACTACACAAAACAATTATATTTCGAAATCTCTGAGTCGGCCTTTAATTGTCGGTATTTAACATGTGTACTGCTTTGTGCCTACATTATACTCAGTTTGGACTGAAGCCTTAGGTGACATCGAGTACAGAATCAGTCAGTTTTCACACTTTCATCTGTAATTATCAAGTAATCAATGGTACCAGCATAAGATAAATGTGGAATACACAAAGCTGGCAAGCGAGATGATGTACATAAGACTTAGCTCAGGCAAAGTGGTGATAATCACTTCATACACATAGGGAAATTCCAAACAACAGAATAAGGTTCCAATATTAATTAGGTCCCCTGTTTAACTTGCTACCATTGGATCATCCCATTTTTAATGGAATGGTGTAATAAATGGTCTAAGAAATGTAGACCTTGTCAATTAAGAAATAAAGGGTGATACAGTATCCTTTATGGGCGAATAATGTGTCCGAGGTCGGAAAAAAATAATAATGGACGAGGCGCAGCCGAGTCCATTATTTTAATTTTTCGCGCCGAGGTACATTAGGAGCCCATAAATAATACTGCAAACCATTTATTTCTATACTATTAACTAAAACAGCATGATTTATGAGAAAGAAAATGCATTTGCAAAACCCATTATTTTGCAGAATAAGGGCAGTAAACTGACAAATCAGAATGATGCATTTTCCAATAATGGGCAGCAGAGAGCAGAAGTAATTAGAATACATAATATTGAATGGCAACGGGCCCATAATCAGGGGAGTGGCGGTAAGGGTGGATGGCCCCAATTATTCCAAAAAGCCAAAAAAAACCTAAAGCTAAAAAAAAAAGCCCTCTTAAAAAAAAGATTTTGTAGTGGAGCCAGGAAAAAAAATAGGGTCCTTATGTTTTTTTTTTGTTTGAAATTGAAAAAGAAACATTTTGGTTAAAAAAGTCCACGTTTGGTCAAAAATCCCCCCCAAAAAAATCCTGGTTACGGGCCGGAATGGGCAACATCCATGCAACGGTAAATTAAACAACAGACCTTACTCAAACCCTTTTTCAACCATTTAGAATGTCCCCGAAGATACCAGCTGACCAACGTGTAAATCAGCCGTTTTGAATATATTATTTTCAAGATTCGTACAGCACCCAAGTTGATTTTTTCTAGTTGTCTGCATTCATTCACAATCATGTTTTTGGATTCAGCAATTTAATATGGGTCATTTGGATCCTCCCAATACCGTGGGGCTGAGCTCTGCTCATAGCGTGTCCATCTGTCCTGGCCAATTCTGTAAAAGAAAAAAAGAAAACAATTTGAAAGTCATTTGATTCATAGTGTTTACACACTATGTAAACAACATCAAACATTACCTTTAGTGATAATAAGTCTTTGAGCTTCAGTTAACAAAATTCGGTAAGTGAATATTATTTTCTTCCCGGAGATGGCCAGCGCAACGCATACAAGTGTTGAAAAAAAAGCTGTGTGGTTGGCTGGATTTCAAACCGGCAACCTCGTATTACTAACAACACACTCTTGCCAAATGAGCTAAAAAGCACAGGTTGGTTAGAGGAGCGATAGATATCATTTATATGTGTTAGGTCCGAAAGATGTCCAATCGCTTTCCTAGCGCGGATAACATCATAGCAGCATATACCATTCAAATCTGGTCAAGCGCACATGGGTTTATTCAACAATGTGTGCACGGCTATCTCCAGGGAAAGATTACACAATAAAATATTCTCCGTTCTACCTGGGAGAACTAGTAGTTAGTTAAAATTTCAAAAGACAATGTTGATATCAAAATTGTTTAATCTTGGCACTTAACACAAGTAAAAAGTCAAATATATTCACTTAATCTAGACATTTTGAGTCAAATGTACGTATAGATGAAGTGACCTATGACATCACTTGTTGACATTCAGGACGCCCTCGTTGTTTCTGGCAGGCAAATAGTACAGGCGTTTCTATGAAGACCACATAAAATATGGTTATAAATTACTTGCAGAACCTTTCCTGATCTAAATGGGTCATAAAAATGAAGCTGGTAGCATAGCTTATTATGCTGCTGATAAGAGGGAAGTTGGATTATTATTATTAAAAAAAGTGTCAGCCAAATAAACAGAAATTTCCCCATGCAAAGTATAGGTTGGCTTTGCCTGCAGTTTCTCACTTGCACCAAAAGGGGGCGCCCAAAAAATAAAAAAAATAAAAAAAATAAAAAAAATAAAAAAAATAAGGAAAATTTTTTCTCTCAAATGTTTAAATATTATTTGATGATTGGTTTTTTAAGTACTTCTTTATCAAAATTATTTCGTAGTGTCAAAAATAAATCTGTAGCTCTAACCTGTTGGTGTATTTAATCCAAGCAGTGGTTGACCTGATCTGTACGAATCCAGTGGTCATCAGAACTTCTTCGCCGTCGCAACCAGTGACACGTCCTGTCCAGCTAGTGGTAGAATCGCCATTGTTTTGTACCACGTGTAACCAACGTTGGGTGTGTTCCCGGTTATTGCTTGCAAGCCTACCATGATGGGTGGAATCTGCCCCAAAAAAAAAAGACCTTGTGTTAGAAATTCTTCTTAGCGTTATCCACAAGTCATTAGTAATTGGCTTGTGGTGGTGTCGGGATATATTCAACTGAGTACGTTGATCAGGGCCGTGTGTAGCCATGTACGGACAATACTAACATGGCCGCTTGAAGCTGGGGGCAGTTGTAACAGTCGGTTTTTTTTAAAGAAATTACATGAACTAAGCAACTGTTATTGTTACATTGCTCTCATTGCCTTGGATTTCACAGGATCCTGGCACCTAAAAAGTTGAAACTTTCAATGCTCATACGTCTTCCTATATCCAGCCAATTGTACTCACTGGACAAAGGCCTGCAAATACACAACAATGGCCTTTGAGATTGCTGTCCTCATTTCTCTACATACAACCTCTATTGGTGATCATACGTTATGGTTTAACTCACAATTTATCTCAATGTGATGTAAAACCATCTATAACATCCTTTGTATGTCATTGACTTCAGCAACACCAAGTGCCTCTCAGCAACACTAGCGTGACTCTCAGCAACACTAGTGTGACTATCAGCAACACTAGAGTTGACTTCAGCAACACACTAGAGTGACTCTCAGCATACATTAGAGTGACTCGCACAACACTAGAGGGAATCTCAGCAACCACCAGAGTGACTCTCAGCAACACCAGAGTGACTTTCAGCAACACTAGAGTGACTCTCAGCACACTAGAGTGACTCTCAGACACACACTAGAGTGACTCTCAAGCAACACTAGAGTGGCTCTCAGCAACACTAGAGTGACTTCAGCAACACTAGAGGGACTCTCGCAACACTAGAGTGAACTATCAGCCCAACACGAGAGTGGCTCTCAGCAACACTAGAGTGACTCTCGCAACACTTAGAGTGACTCTCAGCAGACACTTTTAGAGGACTCTCGGCAAACACTAGAGTGAATCTCAGCAACACTAGAGTGGCTATTCAATTCAGAAGGGTTTCAGCAAATGAAGCTCAGAAGATGACAAAAGAAATGCCAATTGAAAGTGGATTTTGATTTTTTTATAAGGTAGAGCGTGGACCCACTGGTAAGGATATTTGCCTCTGGTGCGCAGAAGGTCTCCAGTTCAAAACGCCTGCTCCTGACTGAAAAAGGAAAAACACAACCATTAAATTGAACTAATGACTCAAGGAAAGATAAATTGCATGAGCTATCCTAATACATGGCCACACACATATGTGGCAGCACATAGAGTATAACATGGCAGCTATTGCACTATAACATTCTCACATTCACATATGACAGCATGTTGCATCGCACACATTATCAATCCTGTACATATGTTGCAACCACGCATTTCTTATGAATTTGCAGTAACAGCCAATTTCCGTAATCTTTCCATAGATGCTGTCATACAAAGAAACTTGATTCCTTGAAAATCCTAGCAATTTTTTTTACTTACTGGCATATCCAGCACTACGGTCTTGCCATGTGAGTACTTGCGCCTTAGGAGGCATTCCGGTGGAAGTCTGGATGTTATCATGTCATTGAAGTCATTATAAAATGTGCTTCAATGAGTTGCAAAAGAGAAATGGGGTACAAGAAAACATAAATAGCAGTAGATTTTTCAGACATAGAAATCTATTCTTAGGTTGTAGCTATGAACCGTTCGGGGCCTTGGATAGAATTTGAATATAGAGTGGATAAACTGAAGAAAATGTAAGCATGCATAAAGTATGCAATCTTTACATCTCCTCCCCATCACAAAGGTAGGTGACTGTGACGTCCACCAAATAGATAGTAACTGTCAACATTGAAATTAGATTCAACAGGGCACCTTCAAGTTATTGATTAGAATAATCCTACTATGGCCTCTAAGGATTCAACCATAAATAACATAGAAAACAGGTGGGGGGGTACGTCCAGCCCCCATGAAATGAGATGGTTTTTTTTGGTGACCCACACCTAAGTATACCCTTAAAAACGAGAGAAATGGCGAGATCTGGAGTGGCAAATAGGTTGCTATCAATATTAAATCTAAATCTTGTAGGAATATCAAAAAAAGGTTGTCATTGATAGTTTATTTTGATC
This sequence comes from Ophioderma brevispina, assembly GCA_023653785.1. NCBI lineage: Eukaryota > Metazoa > Echinodermata > Ophiuroidea > Amphilepidida > Ophiodermatidae > Ophioderma > Ophioderma brevispina. Next base: position 93,839 of record JAMKCH010010816.1, read on the forward strand.
GACACAAAACCAAATTTTAGCCGTATTCTTACAGGGAACACTGACTGAAAAAGATGGCTCCATACTGGCGACAGCGAGACTACGCGCACACCGGGGTCCACGGTGCCTGCACGCACAGTGGACACCCGCGGCGTTCCGCTGGTCCAGTAGCTAAAAATTTTTTGGGTAACTACCCTAATTTCATGATTGATTGGGTAGAGAAATTATGATCTTCAAGCAGGATGTTTAGCTTTAAGATCTGAGATGTTCTAATGAGGAGAAATGACGTTGTCCATCTCGCCCCCAGTCGGTACAGTGAAGAGAAATGGATCAGTATTAGGTGTGAACCTATACCGCAGCTGTGTATAGTGCGACTAGCGAAAAATAATTGGTGACCTTGGAAAGTCAATTTGATCTTGTCAACTTTGTGAAAAAACACCACTGGTTGATACTAAAGGCGTACCCCTGGCTAGTGTTGTATGAGAGCGAGGGGGGAGAGGTGGGGTGCAGGCATGGGAGAAACTGTCGAGAGGCAAGGCAAGGTAGTGTTGAATGGAGAGTAAAACAACTCTACTGGCGGAAGTTTGTGCATGTGTGAAGCAAATGTCAAATGACCAAGTCTAAGGTGCATGCAAATTCAGCGCAGCCTGGCTTGGCAATGCTTTAGCGATTTTATTATAAATAGCCACAATATGAATAAAAGATAGGCAATGACAACTTTTTGGATGTACATGCCGATTTTACCAATGATGGAGCTCGTCTTTTATCCAGCAGTGAAGCATTTGATACATGTAAATGAAAGTGTTTGTCAGCTTATTAATAGGACTTCTTTGGTGTGACTGCTGCTTACAAGGGAAAACATTCCCCCTCCCCAATTAAACCCCCTCCCCGAGTGAACCCCCTCCCTGAGTAAGCCCCTCCTTTCACTCTCAAAAGGCCAGTTGCTAAAAGGAGCAAGAGGGAAGTTATTTTATTTCTGATATATGCTTTAAAGCAATGGAAAACAGAAATTAGTGTTTTGAGTGTAGCGCCTACATAAGAAATCTTCAGTAGATAGCAGACTATGGATTTTAGGACATAGATTTTGTGGCCTCACGTAATTAAAAAAAAAATTATTCTCATGATATGATACAAAATGAGAAGGAGGTTTCAAATAGACAAGAAATGCATTAATTTATTACAAATCTTATGCTCTCTATAGAATAGAGTTGGGCATAAATGGATATTTTTTTCTAATTTTCCTTTCAAAACGAGTGGATTCTTAGGCCATTTTGGTTGCTAAAAACAAATCAGGAAAGCTTTTGGCCTAATATATTTTTAGGTCGGTAATGACTTTTTAAATTTTGTACAATGAATACAATAGGATCCTTTTCCTATTTCAGACAACCAAAAAAAAACGACTATCTTAGTCATTGATTTTTCTAGAAATTCCTCAAAGTTGCATTATAATAACAGCTAAACACTTTTTCAAGAAACATTTAAACAAGTATTCTCAATGCAGAAACCCTATTTTACAAAATTCATTTCAATTAAGGGAGGCATACACAGGAATACACCAAACATGACCCAGAACTTATGGGTTACTGGATGTTTTGAAAGACATGTATTGTTGTAAAGGAGTCAACCTTTTAAAACATGTCAATACCTGCCATTGTTACTGTAGTGTTTGTCATACCACAAGTGTATGTCTTCTTAACCTAACAACAGACGATGTTGCAAGAGACTTGTACGATTGTGCTATGTAGGGCATTGTCATTGTTGAAGGTCAAGCTGTCAACCAGTTTACATACATGCAGTGCCATGCCATGACATGCCATGGTTTTTTCAAATATCCAACTTTCATGACTATTATTAAACAGACAAAGACAGTCAGAAGGCACTTCTTGTAGTAAAGAGTTGTTTTTATTGGCTATGATAATTCAGACCATTAGGTGAAAGTGATTGCAGTGCTTATGAGTGACTCTACTCCCTCTGCAAGGTGAGACTTTTTCTTTATTTAGGCAATCGTGAACTTGACTTGCTTTTGAACAGTTTTTTATATTTAGGGGCATTATACCTATGCTTATGTGCTAAATATAAATGTCAATGGTTTGTTTGTGTCAAATTTTGGCAAGTGAATAAGTTACCCCAAATCCCACTGACTTCAATGTCAAAACTTTAAAAGTCGTTTTACCAACCTAAAAAATTCATCTTAGGGAAAAGCTAGCGTCCCGATTGTGTTTTCAGCACCCAAATGGCCTAAGAATCCACTCGTTTTGAAAAAAGATCGTACTTTGCCCACCCCTAATAGGAATCACACACACCAGTAAATAACATTAGAAACATGTAGTCCAGCCCCCACTGCAATGATTTTTTTTTTTTTGTTGGTGACCCTCGCCTAATATAACCCTTAAAACTGAGAGAAATGTCGAGATCTGGGTTGCAATCATGGTTTCCTTCATATAACGTATAAATCTGTATTATATCAAAAAAAAAAAGGTTGTCATTGATTATGTTATTTTGATCCTACAAACCAATTAACCGTACGTCTTACGGGACACCTTATTGAAAGTGCTGTGGACCCTCCAGGACCCGGTGCAGCTAGTCTTGCGTTACCAGTAGCTCAAACATTTTGGGGATAACTACCCGAATTTCATGATTGATTGGTAGGAAAAATGACGATCTTCAAGCAGAATGTATGCTTTAGATCTGAGATGCTCCATTGAGGAGAAAATGACGTTTTATCTCGCCCATTTTTTACAGGAATGAATGGGAGCAGCGTTTAGTGGTGTGAAACCCTAACAGAAGGTAGCAGAAATTTCATTCCTCACTGCAGTCTTCAATTTGTACATGCTTATTAATCTCATTTAAGAATATGCCATGACTGCAATTAATTAAGATACAGGTCACCTGTTCCATTCCTATCTTTTTAAACATATTAAATGAATTTACAAACAAAGGACCAGCTGGTTGCACCACCCTATTCATAATCACTCAAGTTACTGCAACCTACTATGTATTGGCATTGTGGTTAGGATACCCTATTTGATTCTTCTATCGATCACACAGAATCCTCTACAAGTAACTCGATTATCAGGCATGTACCTAACCTGTTTCATTTTGAGAGCCTGTTTGTTGTGATGGTTTCTTTTCAAATTGAAAAATGCTAATTAGAATAAAAGCAGATAATGCAAAATTGAATATATCCTGTTACACTAGTTTTAAACCACCTTCATTACAAGTTATACCTTAAAATACCTCTGTGGTAAAATTCTTGTATCATATTCAAGGCTTCACATAAATGTGATACAAGAATGAAATTGATGGATAAGGAAGAGACTGAGGATGTTAAAGCATGATGTTGGTTTTAGAACAAGCGGTGGACTCGGTTGACAACGGCGAATGGGTGTACGTTGTATGGGGGCACAGTGCTGATGAAGGAGAACAAGCAATGTTTTTAAAGGGGCCTTTGTTTGAGATGGACAGTTTGAGGATGGGAAGACGGCCATGGAAGACACAGAAGAAGCAATTGGTGGAGTAGAGTAGGAGGGTTGGGTTGAGGATGGAGGAAGCACTGAATCAGGCAAAGTGGAAGAAGAGGTAAGGGTGATTGCTATGAGTGTGAGGTAAATCCGACTACCCCGTTCACAGGGTCAAAACGGGATTTAAAATTTGGATTTACTACTACTTCTAGGAAATGGATATGAAATATGAACTTGTTATTGTTGATGTAGTACTTACGTTGATCACAGTTGACGCCAGCATAGGGATCTAAACATTCACATTTGTAGGATCCTACTAGATTTTCACATTGACCGCCATTCTGGCATGGCAAGCTAGCACATTCATTGATATCTAAAAAACAAGAACATATTATGATATTTGTGAGAAACAGTGTTACCTGTGTGATTTTTTTTTTGTTTCCTACTTTGAAAAAATAAGCATATATTTGCATGATTATCAATATTGTTTCAAAGGATTGTTTCATGATCTACAGCCTCATTCCCAACTCATAAAATTTGAGATTTTGATACCGTGTGAACTGTTGGCCTAATCACATGCAAATTTGATTTTCTCTGAAAGAAATTTGTATTTTTCTTTTAATTATAAAATGGTTGTCTATAGACAATGTGATGTAAACATTTGCCTATAACATCACAATTTACCACCAGAATCAAGTGAAATTTGGGAAATAAGCTTTTTTGGATTATATCTATTGAATCATAAACAAAATCAAGTTGCTTAAATGCACCTTTAAGTGATGACAACTGATTCATAAACTGACTGTTACTGAAAATGTTTCAGATTATGAGCAAACACAACATCACAAAAGTCAGTCCATGACCAGATTTGCTGATAATTACAACTGCTTATTATTACTATTATCAAACTGGATCAGTTTAGAAAAACAGACTGATGGCTTCTTGACAGTCACACAGCAGTGATTCAGGATATTGTGAGACTCACCGATTTCACAGTCTTTGCCAGTGTATCCCCTAGCACACATACAGTAATAGTCAACACCTTGGTTCATGCAGGTTCCACCATTGTCGCATGGATAGTTCATGCAGGAATTAAGAGCTAAAATAAAATAACAGCCACAGAGTTATGGTAAAACTTAAATCAGAGAGAGAGAATTTACATTGCCAAAATCTATATCTAAGTGTGCACATGCATACATTCACCACTATATCTTCTAGACACTGTGTACTACATGTACCAGAAGAAATAAATAAGGACCACAATTTAGTGGGTGGAGAAATATATGATGCAACATTTTTCAACATGCTAATCATGATATACAGTGCAAGGTTACATTGAAGGTGGTTATTTGCTAAAAAGGACTAGTAATAAAATGTACCCTTGGATTAAATACTTGAATCCTTGTAAGACCTGTACAAACCCCAATTATTACCAAGTAGATACAAAAAAAAAGCCTACTAATTACCAAACAGTTTGATGAATTAATTTTGCCCCCCCCCCCAATTATCATTATAATCACAATGGTAGTTAAAATTGGCACTAGACTTCTTCTCTCCCATACGATCGCTTATACTCCTCTCTCTGTTCAAAAACTACTTTGTTCAGGCCAGAAAGAAGAAGGCTACTTAAAGAAAATGTTTTGGGGTTTAATTCCAAGATGTCAAAATATCTTTTGTATATTTAGAAGGGGGGTGGGCTTATATGCAGGCTTGTGCCAAATCTTGAAAAAAAGCAAACTAAATGAATGCAACGAGGAATCAAGTAAATGATTTAACAACCGATAAAGTAGACTAGAGACTCGAAGAAAGAAACTGGTGAGGCATTGAATTATTAAATAAAGACAAAACATACACGGTCTCGAACATGATCCTTCGATATCTAGGTGTGAGATGTACCACTAGACCACAGGGGATGTGTTTACATGGGACACCCAGTGAAACAAACGCTAATGTATTCAGTCTTATTTCAGAGTTTCAAGCGGCGAGATATATATTTAAAAGGGGTGGGCATGATTCTGGCAGAATCTATGCCAAAGCAAAACTCAGTGCAAGGCACGCGAGGATCAAGTAAAATGATTACACCCGAGAATGTGATTAGACAAACTGCCAAGCATTGAATTACATAAAGACAAAAAATACACAGTATCGAACCTGGTCCTCTCGATAACTAGGGATGAGATTAACAACTAGGACCACGGGGGACTGTGTTTACTGGATCCTAGAGGAAAAAGAAAACAAGCGATAATGTATTTCAGTCTTATTTCAGAATTTCAAGTGGCCATTACTTCATATATATTTAGAAGGGGCGAGCCCGATAATGCATGATTTGCAGACATCTTTGACAAAGCGAAAACTCAATGCAATGACCGTGAGGATGCTGAATAAATATCAATCGAGAAGGAGAGGAGGATGTGAATACTACCAGACCCGAGCAAATTTATCCTAAAGTTTCAAAAAAAATGGCAGGCAAAGTAATCATCGATAACAGTGGGCGTAGCTAGTCTCTGGTGCACTAGCTATAAAAGACAACTCTTTTTTTTATTAGAATGAGGGTCTGTTTTACTAACTATTAAAAAACAAAACAATGCTAAAATATGAAAAATTGCACTCACAGACTTCACAGAGTGATTACCAGTCCACTCTGGGCTACACTCGCCACACATAGCTGTCGACAGAGTCCACACACCTACCACCATTCATACATGGTTGGCTTCAACCATTCCATAATATCTGAAAATGGTTCAAAGCAAATCAACTGACCAACAATGCAGCAGTTTGCACACCCACTGCAAGAAGTGTCAAGATTCTCTTTTGTGTAAGAGGCATCCCTGTCATTTTCCAGATCTCTTGGCAGATACCAAATCTGGGATCTCATAACCGCCAAAGAATTCAGCAAAAGAAAACTTTCAAGTTTTTGAAATGCTATGAATAGACACACTAGAAGGAAATATTATCAGCAATTTTGGCCAAGATAAGTGGACCTCAATTCATTGATTTAAAATAGGGTACCAACGAGGTTACAACTGTCATCGTATTTTGCCACCATCTGTACAACAGAACTCCCTCGGCCAATGTCATTTGTGTAGCCCTGTAGTTGCTCTTTAACACTGACTGCGGCCGGGGTGATATTACCGTGTTCACATATATTATGCCCTGAAGATGTTGGTGGAATAAGGGGTACTTTAAGTTAATTGGACCTTGTTCCTCATCCTTCAGTGATCCATGTGGCTCTTACAACCTGGGTGTTCATGCTTGCCTCAACAATCAATACCTCAGAAGTGACCTTGACATTTGGAATGGAAGTAGACTTAAATTAGAAGGGCCTAAAAGAGCTTTTTGCCACACAAAAAATACCCCCCCCCCCCCCCCCTTAAAAAATCTATTGAGAAGTTGGAAGTTCAATTAGAAATCAAGTGAGACATAGAATAAATTTACTATCATTATGTAATTAAAGTGGCCATGGGGGTATAAAGAATGAACCTGTTTCATAGAAACTATTTAAACTGTCCTTTAACAAATAAAGTGGTCAATTAAGCATAAAGTAATTTCTTTATTTTGAAGTCCATACAGGCTAATGAGATTGGAGCACTCAGTGAGCGAGGCAATAGAATTGGCAAGTCAATAGATCACATAGCATGGTATACATACTACCGCATATAGTACCGTCATATAAGTGAGAGCTATTCCAGACAGCATAAAATCCTGCCCAACAAGCGGAATGACTATGGCTCGATATACACTTCTATTCAGGCTGTATGAATTAAGTGTAGAAGCATGTAATGTCACCGGTTTGTTTGTTTATTGTTATTTATTCTTTAACCCCCCTGGGTGATCCAATATCCGAGGAAAACTTAAGTATTCTCTGTTTTTCTTCCATATGAGCTATTTTATAGTCACACAAGTGTTTTCAGAGCACCTGTTCATGGTTTTGCAGTACACTCAACTTGTGCAGTTCATGTTTTGTTCTTTGTGGTTTGACATAATGATATTGAAATAGGAAATATTTTCTAATCAGAAAAAAAATGAGAAGATTTTTTTGCTGTTTTGCCTAATCTGATATTAATAGTGGATGGGCAGTCCGATATTTTTTATCTGTAATGTATTGAATGCCTTGGTATTTACTTCTCAAAATATTAGACTATCCAATACGATATGAAATTGGATGCCAACAGATGTCTTACATATTCTTTATGTCTGGTGTTCTCAAAGGGAGTCTACTGTAACCTGAGTTAAAACTCAGGGTTATAATCCTACATGAGTGGACCGTTTTTCCCTTTAAAATATTGTAAAAAGTTAAATGTAACAGCTGCGAAAATTTTCTCTCCAATTACAGTACGATACATTTTTAGATAATGTTGAAAAGAAAAAAAAGGTCCACTCATGTAGGACTACCTTGGTTAAACCTGGTTCAAAGTTACTTCCTTCTTTGAGAATACCCAGCATTAATGTACCTTTTTTTTGTAAACCAATGGTTTACTTGGTGCAATTTGTAAGAAGGTGGTATACAATAGGATGGATCCAACTTGGCAAAAGGGGTTATGGTTGTATCTCCAAGAATCTCAACCCCTTGGAAATCCTGTGCTCATCACAACAACCAATGCTTAGTTCCACACACACTGTGCAAGCTGGATTTAGTTTGTTATGAGCAACTTACCGGTTTCACAGTTGATGCCAGTGTAGCCTGGTGCACAAGTACAAAAGTAGCCAATACAACCATGACGCAGTTCCTCCATTCAAACATGGGCCTAGATCGACAAAAAATATCTGTACAAAAATAATCGACAAAAAAAAATGTTATATGAGTTGTTTGCTAATTCCGATGCTCTCTCATATCATATCCCCATCACTTTTTTAACATTAATAACAAATTGGCACATATGGCACTAGCAAAAAACTAATATGAAGTTAGTACTCTTTTTTTTAATTTCAGAAGCAGTAAATTTGATAGTACTCCATATTGACCCCCCAAAATGAATCCTTGTTGATGGTGATACATCCAAAATTACTGAGAATCATTCCTATTATTTTATAATGGATTCCTACATTGTGAAAGTTAATTTTTTTGTATATCATGTCCAATTTTTGCCTGGTATGGTTCAATGGCTTTGAAAACAATGGCTATTAATGCAACTCTACCTAAAATAAACCCATGCAAGTTTGCTAAGATTGTTGAAGCAGGTTTACCGAAAACGTTGAAATACAATTTTAAACTACAACATCGCCCGGTACTAATCCTGCTGGTTGTTTTCTAAATAATTACTACATGAATGTTTTGGCAGTGCTATTTTTTAAACAGACTTTTAGAGTCCCTGGACAGTGTTTTCCTATACTAATATTTAGAATAATACCTCGCAACTTGGCCAAACTTTTTTTAAGAAGTCCGTCCAGAGTGTCTGAAAATCCCGTGTGAAAATATTGTAAATTGAGGGATTAAATACCAATGCAAGGAATAGCAATGTATGTTGACGACTTTCCAGATCTGGTAATGGACCATTTAAAAAAAACAATCATCGGTCCCGGACCGCTTGTGTCGCGGCCGTCCGCGGTTAGTGAATGATAGGCCTACATGGACCTTTGACCTTGATATGTGACCTTTGGACCTCAGCAACAAATGAGGGATCCCATGTTGCACCTATGATTCAAGTTTGGTTCCAATTGAACTTCAACTTTTCCTATGAGGTCAATTTTACATTTTCAGCCTATTTTACAACTTGACCTCACATGACCTTTGACCTTGGCATGTGACCCTTTACCTCATCAACAAATGAGGGATCCCATGTTGCACCTATGATTCAAGTTTGGTTCCAATTGAAAATTCACTTTTCCTATGAGGTCAATTTTACATTTTCAGCCTATTTTACAACTTGACCTCACATGACCTTTGACCTTGGCATGTGACCCTTTACCTCATCAATAAGTGGGGGATGCCATGTTGCACCTGTGACCCAAGTTTGGTTTAAATCCATCCAAGTATTGTGGATATTACAGCAAAACTGTTAACCTTTTTCACAACAGACAACAACAGACCTCATCAACAACAGACTACAACAACAGTGGACAAAGGTGATCCCTATGTGTCTTCCTGCCTTAGGGCAGGTGACACAAAAACAATGAAAAAAAAACACCCCAGCCCCCTTGAGTTTCATCAAACACTATGACAGATGTCATTGTTAAAAGAGAACATTTCCTTTATTTGTCAGAGGCAGGTTGTATTTAAATGTGTTAATATTTAGTTACAAGTTATTTAATTGAACCAAAATAAAGAGGTACGGATAAGAAAGACAGGAGAAGAGAAAATAAGCATCTAAGACTTAAGCATGCTTTAATTGTGTATTCATCAGTCAAACTTGGAATGACTTAAATTATGGTGTACTTACATAATTGCCTTTATTCTTAAAACCAATGAAGCAAATCAGATTAATTTCGAACAGTATGTGGAGAAACGGATAGGCGTACTAATAAAATGCCAAAAATGTCAAAATTTTAAAAATAGTTTGAAATTATGGGCACAACTAGAGGAGGGCATTTTTGGGGACACCTGTACATCAAAATCACTTACTTTCTTCACAGTTGTTTCCTGCCCATCCCTGTGCACTTGACAGCTGTAGCCATTGGCTTGGTCATTACATGTTCCACCATTCCTGCAAGGCTGGCTAGCACACTCGTCGATATCTAATAATCAAGTAGTAAGCATTCAATAGCAATTAATTCTAAAAACATATGAGCTTGTAAATACACCATCAACACTGTTCTAACAAAGGGCATTTCATGGTTGTTTTAGCCTAAGGATGGTATTCTGAAAGGGAGTCTAACTTTAGTCCTGGGTTTAAACCAGGCATTAGTCCTACATGAGTGGACTTTTTTCCTTCCAACAAACTCTAAAATGTGCTGTAACGGTTGAGAAAATTCCTCATGGATGAGCCGTTCCGGCCCATCCATGATGAATTTTCGCACCCGTTACATTTAACTTTCACAGTATGTTAGAAGGAAAAAAGGTCCACCCATGTAGGACTAACCCTGGTTTAAACACAGGACTAAAGTTAGACTCCCTTTCAGAATACCAGCCTAAATGTTTAGATTTTCATTGTTGGCCTTAGTATGTGTGATTAATCCTATAATGTACCCTGAAAAAAATTCTTATTTTTGTTGTATTTTAAACAGGTAAAAATTACAACACAATGACAAGAGGAGCACATTGATACAACCATTGGATTATAACATCAAATGCTCCATTAGATTCATCTGCATTTTGGAAATAGGCTTTTTTCCAAGATATCTATTGAACCATAACAAAGTTGTTAAGATCATGAAAAAACACTTCTAACAGAAAAGGATTTTTGGCACTGTACATGACATTTCCTTAAAGTGTACATAAATAACACATATTGCATAATAGGTGTAAAAAAATGACTCAATTATGAGAAATATAGGCTTACAAGCCAAACAAAATATGCGTAAGTAACTGACCAGACACATTCTGTGCATTGTCTAACACAAATGTACATTTAAGCAATCTCCTGAATATTGAGTTTATTAACAATATGCAAAGTTGACAATGAAGGATTTGTCCTTGCAATCTAGCTTCAATCCACTTCAACAAACAAGTTATTTTAGGATAAATCTTTTAACACACCATGAAACATTTCCCCCAAAAAATCATCATCTTGGATAAGTGACAATTTGATAAATGAAATTGGAGGGGGCATCAAATTGCAGAGTTCATCAATTTCTGACCAATCATGCACATCTCATTCATGAAGTGACAGTTGCATACAATGGTATGCCCACAGACATCTAGTAAAGAAACTTTGATGGCAACTCAAAGTATAATGGCTTCACAGGATTGGGTTGATTGGCCTGTCTCTTTAAATCACAAACTCTTCTTACTTGTTTCGCAGTTGACACCAGTCCATCCTGGTAGACAGTCACATGTGTATCCATCCACACGGTCATCACATCGGCCTCCATTCAAACAAGGCATGCTAGCACACTCGTTGATATCTGAACATCAAAATTTATGGAATGAGAAACCATTTCTGATTGGCATGGTAAACAAATAAACAAAAACAGAAGACAGTTGTGCTAAATTCTTTCTAAGGTCAATTAAGCACTTTCATTTTGATGACATGTCTTCAAACCATCTTGGTTTTTCTAGGTAATCATTGTAAACTATTACAGAGTAAAAGTTTTTTTTAGGAATGCAGTCTTGAGAGGCAAGTATTGCAGGTGTCATGTCGTTTTAAATGTAGAGATACATGGCCATCTTTCAAATGAAAGGGCTTAGCAACTTTCTTTATTTCCATCATTTTAATGGCTCAAAATTGTGTTATGATGGTCTCCACACATGACGGATACCCAAGTGCTATCACTTAAGGCCAAGAAAAAAAAAGCTTTGTCTCGGCTTCCCGCTTGCATAGGTGATCACATTTTACCACATTTCTTTTTTTAAGGTTTTCAGGAGACTCTTTTTTAAACCAGACAAGAAAAAATGAAAATTAGGCTCCAAAGATAAAAAAGTTGTCTTAAAATGCAATAAAAAATTCTGCATAGCGCATAGCTTTTATGACTAAAAAATGCAGTGCTTAGGGTTTTGAGCTACAGGAAGCTGAAGACAAACTCTTTTCTTTTTTTGGCCTAAAAAAGCACAACAGTGATGCATGTGTGAGTTTCCAAAGCATTTTATTAAGTATGGAATCTAAATTTGAGTCTTTAAACAAGGACTGATCTGCTATAATAACCCAGTCAGTGTGAACAACGGCGGGGAAGGCAAAAACTGCATTGATTTCCTCATCGACCTAGTCAGATTTAACATATAGCCTTTATCTCAGCTACTCTAGTTTTCCATGGTATACAAATATTGAATGCCTATGAGTGCAATGGTAAAAAATATATCACAAGGACAAATTTTTGGGGTTTTCCATTTCACGAGCCGCAGGCGAGTGAAATGGAACATCCAAAATTTGTCCAAGTGATATGTTTTTACTATTGCACGAATATAGGTAGTCAATATTTGTTTTATATAACGATATCACATAGATTTTCATCACAGTGCAATAGTACAGTGCAATGGTAAAAATTATTACACGGCGAAAATGGCGCGAGAGTTATATAATAGCTATTGCACCGTACACACTAAACAAATTTGCAATGCAATAGCTGCCAGATAGGTCTTCCAAAGTACATCAGTTATATTATCTTAAAGGTGCAATGAGAGATTTTGAGGCACCCAAATATTGTGTCATAATAGTAATTTCATACAGATTAGATACTCAATAGATTTCTTACCTTGTATTTGGCAACAGAAATGTCTTAAAAGAGAGAAAAAAGGTGATTTTGATTTCCTTATATTTCAGTATAAAACATATGTGGAATTTCATATTTGCTCCTAAATGAAATTAGAAATTTCACAATTTTTGTTACCAAAGAAACATTTCTCAGCTTAATCCTTTCAGATGGGGATATTTGTGATGGAAAGGTTTACACCAGGGCACAAATCAGTACTTTGGAATTTTTTAGGGACACCTGATATGTGAAATCTCTCGTTGCACCTTTAATTATGCTACAACGTTATAAATCTGTATGTGAAAACAAAAAATAAATGTACTGACCCTTGTATAGTCCCACCTATTTTTAACCTGAAATTAGCTTAAATTTAGGGGGTGCAAATTTAGGGGTGATCTCCATCCTACCATAAAACCCACAAATATCAAATTGTCAGAATTTTAGAGCTTAACTTATGATATTTTCAATTGTCAAATCGAGGGTTGACAAACAGAAGGACTGAAAGAAATGTTAAAGAATTTCTTTAATATTCTGCTGTAATACTGCTTTTGAGAAATGTGATGTTTAATATTTTCTACTAAGCAAATCTATTCATTACTCAAAATTGAAACATCTCATAAGCTCATATATGGTACTGTAAGCAAACATTATATAAACTTTAGTAAACAAACAACAATTTTTAATTATGAACAGCAGAATTAAAGAAATTCTTTAATATTTCTTTCAGTGCTGAGTTACGTCCTTCCGTTTGTCAACCCTCGAAATGAGGTGTGTGATAAACAAAGAGGTCTGTATGAACTAAAGCATTGACCTGATTTAGTTTGCAAAGAAAATCACAACAAGAAACTACCGAAACAGTAATAATTGTAACAAAAAATTGCATGCAATCTATTGATTTACAGCAAAGAACTTATGGTAGGATTATAACAGGATTTTCTAAAATTCTTCAGGTTCTTACAAAACTGGGGTGGGATTATAATCAAGCATGGGACTATACTCGGATCAATACAGTATATTGCATCAAATGATGCATTTGACACCATTTTTTTAGCATTTCTTTTCATTTCCATTGAAGAATTAGACCAATATGCACCTATCTATTAATTAGAGTCCTGATTGTTTTATTAATATTGTCGAAGGTATGCTTTTAATTTTGAGGCATGTACTGACTCTGATATTTAAAATGCCAAAGATTTATTGGTGCGATATACTATTAAGTGCCACAATGTTTTATATAGGGCTTTGCAATATGCATTATTGATTCTACCATCAAACTGCAAGTTTGTTTCCCACGGTACTTGATGGTGCATATGTGCAAGTGACAGGCTCTCATATCAAGTAGAGAACACAATAGACATAAATCGGAACAAGCACCTTTAAGGTTGAGAGGTGAGGAAATAGGGAATTCTGAGATGAGGGTGATATGCAATGGGATCTATAGGGATGTCAAAGTACGGTTCAATATTAGAATACTAAATCGGAATACTAAATCCAAGAGTGAAAGTGATTTTATCATACCATCATGTAAATCCCTCGATTTTCATTGGATAATCGCGTCAATGTACCGACTAGATATATCCCGTATCACCCCTTGGAGCGCGTCTCAACGTCCGTATCACGTCAGTTAAGAACTGCGCATAAAATGACCATGCATACAACAAAAATCCGAATATTCGGCATTCATTTTTGACGTAAATCACTGCTCTAATTTGGCGATTTTTAGCAATATTAATGTTGAACCGAGTTGGAACAAGATTTCAGCATAATCGCTTTCACATACACTAAAGACTTTAAAATAGATCAATAATTTTGTTTGTGAATCAGAAAAAGATGATTTTTAGGGCTGTTTATTTTCAAAGATTCTAGTCACTGAAAATTTGTCACCCTTGCACTCATTTAAAACAATATGCCTACAGTCAATTCACTGTAAAGTATTGTTTTGTTTTGTGAATCACCCTTATAATTTTCTTTAGGCCATATGTTTGTGCTTATTTTGTTATGCTTGGGTATGATAAAATCATTATTAGGTGAGTTTTGAGGTGACACAGATTGTATCTAGTCTCGGATTCAATACAGACTCCTTGACTAGATATAATCCGTATCATCCCAAAACTCACCTAATAACTAATAGTATAATATTAGCTAGTGCTGCTTACTCTTTTCACAGTTGGTTCCAGAGTATCCTGTTAAGCAAATACAAGTGTACCCATTGACTTCATCAATACATTCGCCATTGTTGCGGCAAGGCTGTGACTGGCACTCGTTGATATCTGGTTATCAATTGATAAATCACATTTTAAGTTAGATGTAGTAAATAATCACAGAGCTCAGGCCTGTATGCAGGGGTGTGGTCGCACCC
Source organism: Ophioderma brevispina (assembly GCA_023653785.1). Classification (NCBI taxonomy): domain Eukaryota; kingdom Metazoa; phylum Echinodermata; class Ophiuroidea; order Amphilepidida; family Ophiodermatidae; genus Ophioderma; species Ophioderma brevispina. Next base: position 108,920 of record JAMKCH010010816.1, read on the forward strand.
CTCAAATTCCACAAAAGGAGCAAAAGGACCAATTGTTGCTCATTTTTTTAAATAAAAAGAAATATGACAAGAGAGTCCACTTTTGGTAACAGGATGTTTAAAAAGTCCAAAAGGACAATTTTTAGGGGGATTAGGTCCACTTTTTGAAGTCCAGCACCCCTTTCCCCCAAAAAATAAATCCTATGTGCAGCCCTGACTGAGCTGGTATATTCTGAAGTTCCATCCTTAATATTTGCTACACTTACATTTTCTGCAAATTACCTACTTTTTGTTTGCAATCCTTCATATTCCATACAAGAGTCTAAATGGAAAATCAACCTTTTGACCTTATCATTAGGCACAGCTGTTTGAAAGTCATTTATTATGACAAAACCAGAATAAAACAAAAATTAACGCCGGCGACACAGTTTTCACAACTGATTTGGATTATATAGTCCACTAACTACATCCTGTGTAAATTTTACTAAACTTCATTGCGGGCAAATATGATTTTTCTTTAAAATCTAGTTTTCCACGTCTTTCTATGGAGAATGGGCATATAGAGGGTGCTATAACATACAAATAATGACCTTTGTAGGCCTATATGGCAAGATTTCGGCAATGGATTTGTCGGATTTTTGAAGAGATAATAGCTCTTGCATATCTCTACCTATATCAGTTTCCAAAATTGTGTCGCCACTGCTTTAAAACATTCTAAAAATAAAAGAGACAATTTGTATGGAGTCAAACAGCTGTGTAGGACAAACTCAATATAGACATCTGAGAAGGTCATTTATAAAACAAGTGTCATGATCCCAGCATGGTTCTTGAGATATTGAACACAAGTCTAAATGGTAAATTGACCTACTGACTTTAAAATGAGGTCAATCTCCAGCAAACCCGTAGACCTCTAAGAGGGTCATCTATCAAATAAATTTCATCATCCTAATACCTATGCTTCTTAAGATATCACACAAAATAAGTCCAAACAAACACTCTCTCACACACACACACATGCACACACGCACGCATGCATAAACACACAAACACACATGAACACGACAAAACCCTCTGGCCATTAGTAATGGATGCGGGGTAAAAAGTAGTAACTGATTCATACATTGGTTAGAATTTCAGTTATTGATCAATTGATATAATTACCAATTTCGCAGTTGCGTCCAGTGTATCCAGCAGCACAATTACACCTGTATGCATTGATCAAATCTACACATGCACCACCATTTTGACAGGGACCAACAGCACACTCGTCAATATCTGTAACAAACAAAATAATCAGTTCATTAACCAAAAAAATTATCAATCAAGTTATAATGTACTTTGAGCTATACATCCAGGCACTTCTTCATATATACACGACAACAAAGATGAACCACCATTAGCAAAACCTCTCTTTTATTCACTGAGCTATCTATCAATTTCTGACATCACCGTAAGCTAATTTGATAATAAGAGCGACAAAAGTTTCAGCCTTTGTAATGGAAATGAGATTCCAACTTACTTTGATCACAGTTAGTTCCAGTCCATCCGGGTGCACATATGCAAATATATCCGTTAACTTGATCTTGACATTGTCCACCATTGAGACATGGGCGATTGCTACATTCATCTATATCTATAAATTAAAAACCGCAAAACATTTACATTGGTGCACTCCATCATATCAAACTCTTTGTATACTTTCATATGGCTCAAAAGTATGGAGTGAAATCTCTTTTGCACAGCTATATTCAATGCACAGCATGCAGGCCAACTGTGTGCATGGGCATAAGTAGCGCGTGGGAGTGGAGGCAACATGTCTCCCCCCAAAAAAAAAAATTAAAAATTATGAGTCTCTACATCACCCCAAACTTTTTCAACAGATCCTAATAACCACAGTGAAATCATCACAGTTTGTATTGTCCAATTTTTTTTGTATTTGTGATATGAGAGATTGAAAAAAAAAATCATTAGCCTGTTTCACCGCCCTAAAAAATGCAGCCTCTGCCACCATTGCACACCTGTAATTACAGATGCTACTTGCCATGATGGGCATGTTTATCATTTGTGACATGTGTTTACTACTCCTTACTTCTGGCCTTTCAGAGTATTCACAGCCATTTTTTTTACTCGTGTGGTATCTTATAAGGCAGCTACACTGTGTCTACTGCGGCAGCTACTGCACAGTACACACTGAGCTAGTTGCGATGCAGTAGCTGCAAGATAGGGCTTCCAAAGTACACAGTTATTAGGTATACAGTGATATGTCTACTCTACAGTACCTACCCTAAAAGCTTAACCCTGTAGTTACCCACTAGATGGAGAGAAGGTGGGTTTGGCATAAACAGTACCAGAGTAAACACACAGCTACCACATAGCTACCCTGGATTTACTACGACGTGATTTTGATAGTGGACAAAATGAGGGCACTAAACACTTGGTCTCTGTTTAGCATTTGTTATCATTTTTGAGGAAATTCATTAAGAAATTCAAGTTAAGCATTCGTCAAAACCCCCATATTCCTGCACATTTAATTAAAATGTAATATGCAAAAAAATGGCCATGAAAACAAAATGGTACGAGCTGAGAGCCGGTGTAACTACGTAGCTACTCCGCTACAGTGCACACACCTGCTGTGTGTACACTGTCCATCTATGCAGCAAAAAAGCATGCAATTGTCAGTAAGTGTACATCTAGTGGATAGGTAATCTGTGTCTACTCAGTGTTAGCTGCATAGGTACTACCGTGAATAAATTGGCCGTGTAGATGTATGAGCTACGGATGTAATACGACTCATCTTAGTCAAAGGCACCAAGGGCACCAACTTCTGATTGGGGGAAAACAAGCCATTTTTCTAATATTTTTCAATGAAATTTTTCTAATTTTTTTGAATGGGTGCACATGCCCCTCATGCATTTATATACCACTGATGTGCACTCAGAAAGGAAAATCTACTTTAAAAACATTGATAAGTTATAAAATATTAATTCCATTTGTTGTTTTCAACATTGCAAAGGTCAATGCCAGAGGAGGTTTTTGAATCAGTCCCACATTGCAATGTGCCTCTACTGTACTGTACTAAACATATGTCAGTACTTATTGGGAAGAAAGTGTTCAAGAAGTTTAAGGACCAATCAGACAATTGAACACTGGGGAAATGCAACACTAATAACATAATGTGTGATGTACAGATTTTTATATGCGTTTGCTTGCGCGACAACAGTAACAACACACGAGTGCTTGTGCAACAACAACCAGGGCGCACTGAGTGTGAGAGAAATTGGTTACGGACTTGGGCTACTCCATAATACATGCGATTCACTTCTTCCTGTTATATATTTCTATGATACGGCCCTACAGCCCAATATGAATGCCTCTGCAGAATCCTTAAATTATTCAGCAGTAGTTCTAGATAAGACACGCATTAAAAAAGATATGACTTGTAATATGGGCTTGTTCTTTAAACCACAAGGATTTTCATTAAGAAACACAAACACAGATATAATGAAATAGTCCTTACTTTGTTGGCAGTTGGTACCGGTCCATCCAGGGGCACATATACATGTGTATCGATTGATGCCATCTTGACACTGGCCTCCATTACGACAAGGCCCTGAAGCACACTCGTCAATATCTGAAGATAAATTTACAGCCAATAGCAAGTTTAACCAAATTCAGGGGCCATTTTGTGATCCATAGCCTCGTCCCTGACTTATTTTATCAAGTTGAGATTTTTTACATAATCTGAACCACTGGCCTAAGTATGGTATGTGTGCCTAATCTTACCTCCAGTTTGGGATCTACTCTAGAAATTCGTATTTGTATTACTGTCCGTAAAGGGAGCAATTATAACACAGTGGCTTATGAGGAAATGTGATATGAACAATTGCTCATCACATCCAAATGCACCATCAGAATCAACTTCAATTTTGAAAAATAACGTTACCTGGAATATATCTACAAGGGGTACCCAGATTTGCTTTGGGTGGTGGTGTGCGGCTAAGGAATCAAAATCTTTTCCCGTCTTTACGGGTCATTTTGGAAGAAATACATACCTACTTCAAAAATTTTACTTCAAATGTTTTCTGGGGCTTTTGTGAGTGTGTGTGTGTACAGTTACAATTCTATTAAACAACTTCACGAATGTAGTATAAAATCACAAAATTTTTTTTTTAAATGAAACATTTGAGAAATTTGTTACAGTCTCCTGCAAATTGACATGCAGTACGTGTACACCAAACAGCTGATTGTGGTACACACCAGTACAAAATAAATAAACAAAGATCCAATTGGGGTCAAATTTTACAGATCATGGTGTACAATATTGTGCTTTGAAATCTGGGTATTTGCAGCATGCAGGGAAACGTCTTTTGATCTCAAGTTGGAATGTTTATTTGCTCCCATAGAAATTCCAGTATCAGATAGAGATACTGTTTTGTCTAATACATGGATTTCAAGCCAACTACTTGCAAGTTCTGCTGCGATATCGAGGCCAGTAACAAAGATACCAATACAACTTTATACAAGGATTTTAGAATTTTTTTTAGACATTCTGGATTAGCAAATAGCTGCTTATTCCTTTAAATCTTAAATGTTCAAGGTTATCTATACAGATTTTCCTTACTCTGATCACAATTTACTCCAGTCCACCCAGGCTGACAGATACATGTGTATTCGTTGATTCCATCAACACATCGACCTCCATTCTGGCAAGGACGAGTGTCGCATTCATTAATATCTGGAAAAGGCCAAAAGTAAAGTCTTATTACAAGTACTCAGCTTGAATGCGAACATATATACTTCATCTTTATCATCTTTAAAGCAGCACTGGCACATTTTCACAAAACAGGAAATTTTGTCAATTTGCTCGCAAATGATTGTCTTGGCCATTGAAAGAATACAGATATATTTTACACACAAAAATAACAAACCCCAAAACAGATAGGGCATTAATAAGAGGCTAAAGACATCCGGGTAATTTGTAAGCTAACTTTAAACAACAAATGCGTCTATTACATGAATATCTATTACATAGAATGGTGACCAGCACCAGATGAATGTTATAAAATGGAAAAATTGACCTAATTCAATTGAATCATTTCCATGCCAAATGAACATGGTGTGACCATCTTACCTTTATATTTCTTTCAATTTTGCATTTGCCTTAGTGGTAGATCTTATTGAGAAACAAAATTCTGACATTTTGAGCTCCTAACTCTATTTTGTTTTCTTGTTACAGCATTTTGAAATTTAAGAGGGGTCTATGAAAAAGTGTGCCATAGGGCAAATATCAATTGACATTTACATGTAGAGGACCATAACTGTAAAACAGTACTAACAATGATTATGAAAATTGTTATTCTAAGGTTGTTTTATGTAGATTTTAAACTATGAATAAAAACATTAAATTGGAGTTAAGAGATACTTAAAATGCCACATTGTCCCTTTTGATCAAAACTTTTTGGGGTCAGATCCAAAAAGTAAATATGATGCCACTGGGCCAATCTAGTGTTGATAGTCGGTTGCAGATAAAATTTAATTACATGTATACATTTTTTGGCCAGAACCCTAGATTTTACTGGAAGGGTCAAAATTTTTGGTGTCCAAATTAAGAAAGTTTCCATTTTCTTAATTAACCTGGGAATTGTAGGGCTAAAAGGTTTTTGGTTGGGATGATATGGCCTAGCCAAAAAATGCCCATTTTGGTTCAACATATTAATTTTTCACAAGTACTTCCTAGGGATACAAAATCACGTGTTTAGCTTTCACATCAAAATGGAGTGAAACGTTGGCGTGAATTTTACATGAGTTATTGGGGGTCAAGTTCATCCAATCAAGATGAAAAACATTATAACTAAATGGTCATCTCCGATTAACAGCCTTATTGAAATGAACTTAACTTTCCAATTAACATGCTGAGGAAATTACTGATAATGTAATCATATTTTATAGCTGAGTGCAAGCAGATATACATATAATCTTTCAGTGCATCATTCTGTTACCATACAAGAAGTACAGCTCAACTATCAATCAATGTCTCTACCTCAGTGCAGTGAGGTTCATAGACTTGAGCGCAGCTTTCCAAGTGGCAACAAGAGTTGCCGTCTTGTGCGCGTGTGTAAAAACTCCGTCGCTTTCAGACAACGCGCGAGGTTTACTGTTGCAGACCATCAAATCTCGCGCTGACGTCACTGCAAGGACCGGTAAGGAAATGGGAGTTAAAAACATTATATGAATGTGATACTCTGTTTGGAATACCCAATCCAGTTTTAATGGGCTACTGCATGTTGACAAAACAGAAACAAATTTAAATTCAAACGTCTTTTGTTTCTTCATAACTCATCAAAAAAGGATAACAATTTACATTTTGTATAAGTGCGTAATTATTTCACAGTTAGGTCCTGTCCGCCTGAGGCACAGACGCAGTATAGGAGTGACTCCATCCACACAATTTCCACCGTTGCGACCATGGCTGTGAGCGACACTCATCAATGTCTGAAAGAACAATCAAATGATATCTTGCATTAGGAATGATTACACAAAAAATACCCATTTCCTCCCTATCTGAGATGGCATCCAAGGTTCTCTTTTTCATCTTAAGTCTTGAAATTTGGAGGCTTATGGATTAATTGAAAATACTATTCCTTTTGTTCCATTTTTTTGCCTTGCACTCTGCTAATTAATTAAAACAAAGCTATATCATACTATAATTTGGCTAATGATGTACGTATGTTTGTTCGCAAAAGGCTCCGTCAATTTCGATCCATATTGCGCCAAATTCACATGAAAGGTGCGTGAGGATACCGGACGGGTTAACCGCTATATTTGGACGAAATCCGTTCAGAAATGGCTGAAAAATCAACGAAAATGTGCTCGGTTGCTATGATAAATTACCATTTGTTTGTACGCGTTACTAAGCGGCGCGTATGCGTAGTGCCTTGCGACGGGTGGTTAAGCGTGGCAATGGCGATTACACGTAAGACGCTATACATGCGGTACGCAAATAACAGGCTCCTTATAATAGTGCAAACGGTGTGGGGAAAGAAAGAAATGGTCAAGAACACGTCATGTTATTTTCGCTTTGATTGTCGTATGTATGGATACTACGGCTTACCCCAAGGAGTTTGAGAAGAAAAAAAGTTTAAACTATACAGAAAATTACGGGATGAAATATTGACGTTTTAATATAATATAGGCCTAAGCTGTATATGATATGCTGCAAACTACGAGGAATAAAAAATATGATTACGGGATGTTGTGACGGGGGGGTCATAAACTACAGGATGGCGAGAACTTTATGTGGGAGTTTGAGGAGTTGTGAGAAAAATATGTGGAAAATACGGGAACTACGGGTTACCCCACGGGGAGTACTTTTGAGAAAAAAAGGACACGGGAACTTCTACGGGATTAAATATTGAAGTTTTATTATTTAAATAATACGAGAAAAAATAAAATTAAATATAAGGAAAGTTATACGGGATTAAATATTCAGTTGACGTTTCCTTAGAAATTGGTAACTACATGAGCTACAGGATATGATAGGCACGGGAATTTGAGTTATTAAAAGTGTTAAAAATACCAAATGTTGCGACTCTGGGAGTTCTAAAGTTCAGGGTGACGAGTTTGGTTGCGGTGGTCTAGCCATAGTGTGTCACTTCTTCAGTGATCGCTCCCGTTCACTCAAATAGCGGGAGCCCGCGCAAAGCGATGGACTCCCGCTAGTCATTTAAAATTCCACTACATACAAATTATCCTTTTGCAGCAAGTTTGCCTTCACAAGAAATTGTTTTCTACAGGAACTATTGCAACTAATCTTGGGCATATTTTAGAAGAGCACAGAGTAGTTACTGTCAATGTCATTCATGACCCTGGAGTGTTCCCTTGGGTATGTCATAAGGAAGAGAATCGTCAAAAAGATAACACTGCACAAAAAAGCACAGAACTCATCTGTCCATCCAGACAGACACACATTACTATTTTATTAGTTGGATTTTGCTTTGCAATTTGTTGAAATAATAGAGTTTAATGATTAAACACCTGGGCGTCTACTTACTGATTTCACAGTTGGTTCCAGTATATCCTGGAGAACAATTACAGGTGTAGCCATTGATGCCATCGATACACTGACCATTATTCTGACATGGGCCACTTGCACATTCATCAATATCTTTAAAAAAAAAGAAAAGGGATTTGGACATTTTCAGGTTTAGAAATTAATTACATCTTCCTTTAACAGAAATTTAACTAATTAAGATTAGGGAAGATCGATGTTTACACCAATTAACACCCCCCTCAGATTTGCTATTAATTTTTTTCTCAAATTTCTTCTACATGTAAAATTTAGTGTTACCCTTTTAATTACGAGTTCTTGCCCTTTTCCACATTTTTGTTTGTGTCCTCCCATAGATTCCCCAGTCAAGCTATTTGACATGTTTCTTTGTTTGTTTTCTTACAGTGTGGTTGTTTGAATTTCAAATGGCTGTTTTACTGAGACCCAAACAAGTAGAACTTGGAATTACCTAGTGCATAATTATGTCCCTGCCAACATGACCCCAGATGACCCTTGACCCTGCATGTGTTGAAATAGTTTTAAAGCCCACTCCTCCAAGTCTCTTTGAAATTCATCATGCATATGGACTACCAAATATTAAAAATGGTAAGGTTAACACTTTTTGCACATACTAGCATCTGGACATCATCTGCCCACTTCATTCTTCCCCTCTGAAATGCGGATGTCAAAAACGTTACATGAAGCGTTTCTTTCAAATCAAACTAAAAGGGACTTGACATATACTTTTTCACTTGATTATGTAATTAATAAGAATCCCTTTTAGTACTCTAGGTGTTAACAGATTGCCAAGCATTCTTGAACAGCTGCCAACATAGCATACATTCTGAAACAGCTTGCCAACTAGCATACATTCTTGAACAGCTGCCGACAATAGCATACATTCTTGAACAGCTGCAAATAGATACATTCTTGCACAGCTGCCAACATAGCATTACATTCTTGAACAGCTGCAAACATCCTGAACACAGGTGTTTTTTCTGCTTTCTTCTGTTATGCAATTACTTCTCAAAGCCATTAATAATGTGTTAAAGACACCTTTTCTTTGGTTGCCGAACAAGAATAAAGGTGCAACGAATGATTTTTGGGCATTAATGGTACTAGAAGTGTACAATCTTAATATCTCCCAGACAAAACAAAGAATTGACAAGTTGGATGCTGTTATTTGTCATGGCAGGTTTAAAATATTATTCACAAATGAATGTTGAAGGTTTGATCAACACTAAAAGGGAGGATTCTTGGCTCTTGGTGATTGACAATGAATTAGTCCCTCTCTTCCTTGAACCTGAAGCATTCATTCTGCGCTTGTGCATCATGTTGCACCTACGTATTCCTTATCGGTTCGTAAATTTTAAGGGGTCCCCTATTCGGTACTAATAAAGTAGAAATGTTAAATCACTTACGAGATCACAATTGTGCCCGTGTATCAAGCAGCACAGAGACATCTATATCCATTCAGAGTTGAGAAACAAGTACCACTGTTCTGGCAAGGGTTGGATTGGCATGCAATGTCTGTCAAGAAAAAGGGTCAAAGGTCACACAAAGATATACCAGGGACTGGATCGCCCTAGATATTAAGAAAGTTGAAGCATAGATCTTAGAGAATAACATGTATAGATACTGAAAGTGAATAAAGGTACTCTCTCCAATCAAAGTATCCCATTATGGCATTAAATATCAAACTGAATGCGCATGTTTGTTCAGTCAAAGTTCACCTCATGCAGTAAATTGATTTGGGGATAACTAATAGTGTCAACGAAGGTTAAAAATAATGTTTATGACATGTAAGGTGCTTCACTGTCAGATGGACATGTGACACTGTTTCCATATGTAAAAAATAATCACATCAATTCTAAACAATGATGGAAAACTAAAAAAAAAAATTGTTTGAATTTATTTCCTTCTTTCAAGGGAGCACCATGCAATAATATTGAATATATTCATTATCATAATGCTAATGCAATGGCTGTACAGGATACAAAGCATACGTCATTAGTAGGTTCACTCCTGGAGGGGTCAGGCATGATCTGAGCATGATAACAAGATTGAACTACTTTATTTTCTTTCTCTGGAGAGAGGCAGTTTCAAGCAGGCTCTGAAAACCCCCATGTTTGAAATGTTGACCTGAGTGCTAGACATTTGTACCACTGAAACATGTGACACGAGTGAATAGTTGAATGGTAGATTTAATCTTAAAGTTTAAGTCTGAAGTGTTCATCACATTCTCAGCAGATTGCATCAGAAGAAATACCTATTAAATACAAAGCATATTGGTTTGCTCAAGAAACTACATAACTCTCTGGGTTAATAAGGTTGAATTAGTTTATCATTTTTTCCCAGAGAGAGGCTGTTGCACAAAGGCCCTGAAAAAAATTATGTCATCAAAGCAGGATTTGAACCACAGACCTGCATACTTAAAGATATTTTTAGATTAAATCTATCATTCTGCTACTCACTCATCCCCATGATTTAAAGGTGTGAACTTCTGTCTAGTATGCAAAAGGTTGTCGGTTGAAAGATAACAACTTATTCATCCTTAATTTAAACCCAGAGAACTACATAGATTCCTGATCAAACCAATTACAGTTGTATTTCTTAAATAGTTGTTCTGATGCAATCTGCTACAAATGTAGATTGCAGATAGGTGGTGCAAACCCCTGCTTAGTACACAGGAGGTCACTTTTCAAATCTGGACCAGGAGCACACCTTTTTTCCCATAGGCTGTATGCAACAGCCTCTTTCTAGGCAAAGATAACAAACTAGTTCACCCTTGTTAACTCATAACAAGCTATGGTGATAGTTTCATGATCACAAGATGTACACTCAGAAAGATACCAATTACACTTGAACATGCATATTATGAAGTGTATTACATTCTTACTTGTTTCACAATTAGGTCCTGACCATCCTGGTGGACAGGTACAGAAGTATCCATTGACCTCATCAGTGCAGGTACCTCCATTTCTGCAAGGACTGCTGGCGCACTCGTCAATATCTGATAATTACACAAAATTATAAATCCATAATCATCACTGGCAGCTATGTTGCAACATGCACAACATTGACATTTTGGTACATACATTATGCTTACGCATGGGTGAATATAACATCAAAAAGTTTCACACTATACTGTTTAAAATACCAAAAAGAAAAACATCTTACTAGTTTCACACATCACGCCAGTATAGCCAGCAAGACATTGACACTCATATCCATTGATGCCATCTACACATCGTCCGCCATTCAAACAAGGCAAGCTACCACACTCATTGATATCTGTCAATCAAAACCAATAACAAAATATATATTTGTTAATTCATGGCAAATACTTGGTTTTAATATCAAATTTCAAATGTGATATTTCTCATAATTTGTCTGCTCTCCTTCCTGAATTTCAATTGCAAGTTAAGACATGTTCCAAACACTCACTCTGTTCACAGTTGGTTCCAGTGTAACCTGCTGGACACTGACAGATGTATGCATTGATTCCATCCAAACAGGTTCCTCCATTGCGACAAGGTCCTGAGGAACACTCGTTGATATCTGTTAATCAAACAAAGTATTTGGTAAAATGTTATAGTTTTCTGATTGATTACAACTACAATTTTTAATTTGCTTACTTTTTTACAATCTAGCATTCTTGACTTAAAAATAAAGGAATCCTAAAAGAGCAACATTAGAGCCACTATAATAAGTGTAACTAGAATTTTGCGTTTCTAGGTTCGTGCTCGCATATTCAAAGAATATAAAGGTGTGGGCCACGCCATGACCTTTTACTTGGCATATGACTTTGAATCCTCATCAACATATGAGGGATGGCATGGTGCACCTATGACACAGATTTGGTTCCAATTGAACTTCAACGTTTCAATTGAGGTCACTCGACATTTTTTAGTAAATTTTTCAACTTGATCTCACATGACCTTTGAACATTGACACATGACATTTGCCTTATCAACATATGAGGGATGGCATGGTGCACCTATGACACAGATTTGGTTCCAATTGAACTTCAACGTTTCAATTGAGGTCAATTTAAAAAAAACAATGCAATTTTTAAAAAAAAATAAAATTTAGTGACACACAAAATACATCCACACATACACACACCAACATACACACGCACAACGGATTGCTAAGTGGTCCCCCAGCTATAGCTGGCGGCCCACAATAAAACTTAATGGAAGTTCACTTCAAAATATCCGATACAACCACTTACTAGTTTGGCAGAAAGTCCCTGTATAACCTGCGAGACAGTTGCATGTGTAGCGGTTGATGCCATCGATACAGTCACCTCCATTCTGGCATGGTGCACTTGCACACTCATCAATGTCTAATGTTTTAAATTATAATGAAAATGTTTTTAAAAAGACAAAACTCTCATTATTGCACATTATTATGTGTATTAAGTGCACTTTATTGAATCAACTCTTAATTTTTTGCACAGTTTTGACACCTGTTTGTTATACACTACAAATTACAATATGATTATCTGACCAGGTACAAAAAAATATGTAGACACAAAAAACGTTTTTTTGTTACACACCAATCAGATGTTGTGTGCATTATTGATGAGTCATTTCGAGCTGCAATTTTCATTTTTTCATTTGATAAATTGAGAAAGTTAGAATTTTAGACAAAAAATTCCTCAGAGATAGAAAAATGTTACTTAAAAGAGTATTAAGTGATCCCAAATCAATATTTTTATAAACCAACAATTCTACAGTAAAGTATAGTTTGCAAATGGTTTGACTTAACATTTTGAGTTTCAGGAAAAAATCCTTTTCAAAACAAAAATATAACAAAATGCATCCTGCATTTTGGTTTTGAGCTACTTACTGGAAACAAACTTGCTTTGTTTTTAGGCCTTAAAAAGAATTGAGTATGAACTAATGCCAAATTATGACTGGTCATCTGAATGATTACACATTTAGAGGAAAATGTCCTTTAACAGAAATTAAAATTCTTGATATATTTTAAGAACAAACACCCTTAAAGACCAATGCATTTACTTTATTTATAATGACTGAACTGGTACTCTTGCTGCCCATTTAGAAACACTTAATCTTTGAGGCTAAATTTCTGAACCATTAACTTCATCAGCTATGATATTCCACATGAGGTAATGTGCTGGGCAATACACAGAATATAGTTCACCTATAATCACATTGATTCCAAAAAATCTAGTCCAACTCATCAGCTGCACAACCCTGACCAAACCAAATCTAGTATGCACAGAGATTGGGTAAGCCATCCATGTTTTTTGTAACACACATTCTGATTCGCCTATACACCCAGCTCATCTTTGTAAATGTACATACTTCCCATGCAGCCAACCACAGTTCAGCTGCTAGATGCTACCTTGGTACACAGTTGCTTGTCATAATTATGCTATGCTAAGAAGTAATATTTTGGAAAGAAGGGGGAGTATACAAAAGGTAGATTTGTAAACACCAGCATATCTTTATAATTTTTAATCTTTAAATTACAAATTCTAGACAACTGCTTATGTCATTAATTAACCCAGGTTTAAAATGTGGCCTCCGTGGTGAAATTGCTGAGATGGACATTTACGCTGATGCACTGTACTACAATTAATTGGTAAAGAAATAACTTGATTAAACATTATTTACTAAGACAATCTGATGTCATGCAACAGAACTACATAGTCTTACCTATTAAATTGTTTACTTACTAATTTCACAATTGAGGCCTCCCCATCCTGGCTGACAGTCACAATTGTAACCATTGATACCGTCAATACATCTACCACCATTTTGACATGGACGAGATGCACATTCATTGATATCTGAGAAGAATCATAATGTCACTTAGAAAAGTCATAGAAGAGCATATATTTCCATATGCAAAAAAAAAAAAGCAAAATTAATATAAAACACTTAGGTAAACCTTTAAAAAAAAACAAATTTCAAATTCATTTAAAAGGAATCTATACTGTACAAAACTGTTTGACCCGTGCAAATTGTCTCTTTTAGTATAGTACATTGTATTGCAGTGGCAAACAAAATTTTGACAACAGATATATGTAGGGAACATGCACGGAGCTATTATCTTCGCAAAAAATCAGACAATCATTGCGGGAATCTTGCCATATAGGCTACAATGGGTCATGATTTATATGTTATAGCACCCTCTAGATGTCATTTTAAATAGAAAGATGGATAAATCTAGATTTTTGAGAAAATTATTTTGCCCGCAATGAAATTTCGTACAATTTACAGAGAATGTAGTTTGTGGAATAAAATGTCCATATTCAGTTGTCAAAACTGTGTTACCATTGATATTTTTGAAATTTTGGTTTTGTTGAAATAAATGATGAGGACTTTCAAACAGCTGTGTGCAGAATTGGCATATTGCCATTAATTCATTTTAAAGGTAGGATTTTTCCTGTATAGAAAAATGAGAAAGGGGTAAGACAAGTATCCCAAAATTGTCTGGAAAAGAAAAAATGTAATCAAGGGAAAACAGACAGAGCAGAGTAGGACGCCTAAAGTTTACACGTCACAGTAAAGCAAATCGGGCAAAAAATTAAAAAAAAATGCTTAAGAACTACACGTTTATGTAAGGCTACATACTAACTGGAAACACAGCCAAATTGATGAGAAAATAGTAATAAGAATTACTGTGGACTCTGAAAAAACACCCAACAGAAACCACCGATGGAAATTGAGTTAAACTTGCCAAAGTAAAGTACAATCGCCATAAATTACAGTGTTAACCAAATCAAAAGATACGGGTTCCAAAAAAGTGGTGCAAGCAGATAAACCCCGATTATCAAAAAACTACTGAAGCTGGAATTCATTCTCATGGTGAAATTAATTTAGATCTTGTATAAATTGTGCAAATCCCATGACAATCCGCCTACGCATACCAGAGATATTAACGATTATTAAAAGGCCATTGGTTTCCACCCATTCCAATGGGATGTACACAGTTAACAACATTTGTCCGTTCTGCTGCCGGGGTGGAGGCGATTTCAAAACACAATGAAATGTAATGCTGTATTCATGGCATACCATTTAAATATTAACAACTAAGGAAATACCAAATGACAGGATATTAGTTTGTAGATTTATTAAGTGAAATAGGCATTAGGAATAATTAACATGCAATGATTGAGCCTACAGTTGCATTCTAAACAATTACGATCAGCAAAATTCAAAACTTTGTCGTATGTCTATTTTGTTATCACTCTACCGTGCTAGTTTTTTTAAGGATAAATACACTAAAACTTAAAATAAGTGCACATGTGTTTAAATGCCATACATGCATTCTTTTTACAAGAAAAGAAATTAAAATAAGCTTAGTGACTGGAAAGTCCTTTGCTCGGCAGTAAACTTTGACCTGGCAATCTTTGTGTTCCCAGACCCAAACGTGTAATGACACAACAGATACGTTTTCTTGAAGTTCTCATCCTTTGTGAAGGTTTTATAAATCACACAATTGGAGGATCGTGCAATTCATGCAGAAACTAAGCTAAGAGGATCACACCTGTCATTATGATTAATTTCTCTACTTTAACAATTGACTTTGAATCTAAAAATATCAATTCAGAACATCCATTGCTTTCTTAAACCTGTTCATGTACATGCATTTACTCCCGACAAAGTAACATTTCTACAGGTAACCCTTTAGAAAGAGTTTGTCAGCTTAGAAGTTATTATTATTAGATACCCTGTAAGATTATTGTTCAGATACAGAACTGTATTAATTAGTAGCATATCATCTTCAGGTTCTTAGGCTATCATTTAGTCAATGCACACGATTGAACCACAAATTTTATCTGAGTACCGATATCACTAACTGTGTTAAATCCATTGGAAGGGATGAAAAAAAGAGGGTCGTTAAATTAATCGTTTATATCCCATCTCTTGCTTGCATGGGCAGATTGTCATGGGATTTGCACAATCTATACAAAAGAGTATAATTTTTTTTTTTTTTTAAAATGAAATTCACAGCTTAGCAGTTGAGAAATCAGAGTTTTTCTGCCTTCACCACTTTTTTGGGACACCCTGTAGTAAATAAAAAAACAAAACAAAAACATCATTCACCGAATGCATGCATCATCTACCAGCGCAATTTGTGAATGGGGGAAGGTCATGTGCGGTCACCAAGGTTACATGAGGTCACCAACACATGGGACACTACAAAAGGACCATTGTATTCAAGTGTCACAAAAATTGATAGACATATGTGGATACACCAAGCAAATTTTATCATTCTGACCCAGTGGCGTATCTTGGGGGGTGCTTTTGGGGTGCGCTCCCCCAGGGCTCAAGCCAAAACTTGCAAAATCAGCCTATTTTCAGCTATTAAAGGTCCTTCCCCCTCCCCCAACCCCCGGGGTAACCCTCGAAAAGCCAGGCCTGGATATGCCGTTGCTGACCATTTGGGGGCCATGACCTCTGGATGACCTTTGACCACTCTTGAGAGGGGTAACTTGTGGGGCACAAGCCAGGGACCATTACATAAAAGTGCCATTAAAATGTGTGCATGTATGAGGAAAAGTGGGCAATATATTTTGGGTTAACATGTGGATCAACATTTTACCACAGACACACACACATACAGACAGACACAGACAGGTATACAAATACACAGACACTACCAAAGCAGACTAGACAGAAAGTACACAAGTTAACATGTAGAACAAAACCTAAGCCTGGATGTGCAAGCAATAGTGCATTAAGACAGCTAAAAAATACAGCATTCATGGAACACATGTATTGTCTGCAGTCACAGTTTGTCAATGGGGACAAAGGTCACCAACATGGGGAACACTACCCAAGGACCATTGTAACTAAGTGTAATGAAAATGAGCAACAAATGTGGAACACCAAGCAGTTTTAAAATTCTGACCTTTTGGAGCCACAAAGGTTACATGAGGTCACAAAGGTCAAATGTGGCCACAAAGGTCACATGAGGTCACCAAAATGCGAGATGCTACCCAAGGAGCATCATATTGCTTGGTGTGTCCACATATTGACATATGTGGACACACCAAGCAATTTTATAATTCTGACCTTTTTTGGGCCACAAAGGTCACATGAGGTCAGCAAGGTGACATGAGGTCATCAACATGTGGGACACACTACTAGACCCCACTGTATCCAGGTGCCATGGAAATTGATCAAACATAGTGGATAAACCAATCAATGTTATCATTTTGACCATAAACATCGAATGACCTCACTCAGAACAGGGGTTACTGTGGGGCACTACCCACGGACTATTAGTGGAAATAGTGCGGCAAGGATGTTTAGGGTTAACATTTGGTCAACATTCTTGCAATAGCCACACCACACAGACACTACCAAAGCGAATCCAAGTGCCCTCTGCAGATGACACACAATGACTCAAAGACTCATCAAAACTTACAAAGGGAGAGCCTGACATTTCCCAATAGATAATATACTGTTCTTCTTCAGGGAACAAACAAGAAAACAAAAAAAGCTTCTAATCAAGCTACTGATCGCAGAGTACTAAAAGAAGTAAGTTCATGAACATTTAAATATTGAAACAACATTAAAATAGTCATTTCTCATTGTTGCACAATTCAATCCGGCGTAGCATTTGCCAGCAACAGTACCTGTTTACATATGATACCATCAACACACTGACCACCATTTAGACATGGTGTAGAAGCGCACTTCGTGATATCTTGGTAAGTAACAAAATAAAAAAACGAACATGTGATCGTGTCTAGTACATCTCTTGTGAAGGATTAAGCTTGATTACTGTTCTTCATATATAAATCTGCATTAACGATCGAGATTCTGACCCATCGAAAATATTAAAAAATCTCCAGCAAAAGTAAAATTCTGGTGAAGTGATATTTAAAAAAAGTTTCTGTATACCTTTCTCACTTTCTTTTCCTCACTGGCATTCCATGTAAATTTGTGGGGCGAGCATGGCCTAGTAGTGTTAGAGTGCTTGCCTGTGTCACAATATTTACCAAAATTAGTGGAATCAAATCCCAGTGGGGACAATGTTTAATTTATTTGGGTACTCAATTCTGGATTTGATCAGAATACCACTTCTCCTCACAGGGGTTTACTTGGAAATGGTAAAAGAAGTCATGGGAAAGCATCCAGTACTTGAGAGGGGGCGTTAAGAGTACATAGAGTCACAACGGTCATCACAGCCCAGTTTTGAATAAGAGTTAGGTGAAGACCCCCAGCTGTTCCCAATCTTTAAGCTTTCAAGTTTCTTGATTCACAAATCCTTCTTGCTGAGAAATAAATGTGCTTCAAAATTCAATGTGCCTTGGATGAAAACAGCATAGATGTTGCCGATTGTGTAGCCAAAATTTGTTAAAGAATTTAGTCAGCTTCATAACCCTCACCAACTGGGAACTTTATGTTGAAGTGATTCTAGGGTAAAATTTTCGGAGAAGAAAAGAAACACGATTCCGGATGCAGTTAATTAAAAAGGGCTCAAAGTGACCATTCGGGGGGATGCTCCCCTTTTGGGGAGTCAAAATGAAATAAGGTTTAGATATAGGCCTATTTTCTTAATTGTAGTGTTTTCATATGTTTTCGGGCAGGAGAAAATGATTGGAACAACTTTAAAAATCCAAATGGCTGCCCCTTTTGCCAAAACATTCAAAATGGCACCTAAAATGCCCCGTTTCAATATAAATCAGACGTGAGCCTTTCCCAATCTATTTGATAATGTATTATACACAATTCAATTACAAAATTAGGTTCAAGGATAACAAAAAAATGGTGCGCCCGCAGGCGGAATGCCAATCTCTCTGTCTTTGGCGTTTGGGGCAGACTCCCTCATATCATGTACTGTGGGGGGGGGTTTCGCCACTCCTACCCCACAGCGAGACTGTTTTGCATTCCCAGATATGCCGGGTGGGGGGGGGTACCCATTTACTCCTGGGTGGAGATAGGCAAGCGATTTTGTAAAGTGCCTTGGAAAGTGCCTTGCCCAAGTGGCACAACACATTGGCCGACAGCGGGGATCGAACCTAACCTGATGATTATAAACCGCAGAGCGCTGATCAAGACCACATGTGCTCATAAGGCTAACATCTGGTCTTAATATGGATCAAAAACCAAGAAAGCTTGCAGAATTTTTTAAAAATAGGATAACTACTAAAGCAACCTCACCCAAGTCATATTCTGACTAAGATAACAAAAGAATTGCTTTTGATTGAACATGGCCTTTGACTCAAGTTTTAATGTTGTTTACAAGGAGGTGTTTTCCTAACATTTGAAAACTTCATCTCTAAGGTTTTTGTTATATCTGCTAGCCTTTGTGGCAAGAAGCATAGACCTCCCTGCCAAACAGAGTAATGGGATTCCAAACCTTGGAGAAGCTGTTCACACCAATCATGATGGGAAACTATTTAACGGTTGCAAAGCCTCAGCATAATGAACCGTATCGGCCCTATCAAAAATGATCAACAAGAACCACTTTTGGGTAAGTCAATCTGATCAGCCTTTGTGTCTGGAAGACTGGTCTGCAAAAGGGGCAGGTATATTCTAGTTTGGGCACAAACATACATTTGAAACCGGGAACCAGATAGATAACTCACTTGAATATCCCAACTAAGATGTTTGAATGTTACACCAAAAGAGTTTATAGAAATCTGGATAAGATGTTGATTTTTTTTTTTGCCATTCTAATTAGACAATTTGAAAAATTGGGGATGGTTTGTCAAATGGCCTGACACTACATTATATAAATTTTTCTGGCTCTTGGGAGAATGTCATTCTATCCACACCATGGCCCACCAACCATTTGAAATTTTTGCAAAGTCTTGAAGTTGCTGGGAGGGTGGCCCTCTAACGGTTTAGGCCTACAATAGTCGGAAATCTGAATACATGTATTTGTTTAAAAAAAACATAATAAGAACATTTTATTAAAAAGTGTAATTTTGTTTTATTTAATTGGAGTTTCGAGTCCTCTATATAATATAGTGCGGAAACACAGTCTAAAGTGAGACATAATTGAGCAATTAATGTGCCTGATGCGAATATAGCTCTAAATGGCCTCCATGAAGTCTACACACTAACTAGTTCTGTGCCATATATGGAGGAATAACCTCCACTTCTTTACGCTAAATCATACATTAATTGTAGGACACGCAAGTTCGTGGGAGACTTGTACATGAATTATGAGCTTCAAACAGGCTCAGCAAACTTGTGGTAAAGGCAATGGTTCAAAAAGAGACTGCAAAGCTTGGGTACGGCTTTCTGTTGGAAAATACACTAATCTGGTTGCCAGAATAATAATTAAAATTAATACATATGTAGTTGATACAACTAAGATAACTCACTAATATCACACCGAGTTACTCCCAAACCAGGTGCACATTGGCAAGTGTATTGTTGACGCCCATCCTGGACATTGTTTCCCACCGTTTTTGTAAAGAAAGGACATGCTGGCACATTCATCAATATCTGATCAAGAAGAAACTCACTCTAGACCATGGGTTAGTGTTACTGCGTAGCGTATAGATTTTAATTGGGAATCTGACTTTGTGACAATGCTGTAAAAAGGTTTTATTATATTGGCCAAAAGGCAATGGGTTTCATTGATTGTACTTCCAAAAATTATGGGAGCTATAGCGAACTTGATACATAACTAATGTAATTTAATATACACATTTTTTGAAATAATTCCCACACCATTCTCTCAAACTGTTTTGTTGTTTCATTCAGAAGTTTACAAATGGATATTAATCCACATCTGAGGTAGAGAAGCTGAAAACACCCATCGGTTGAGATATAGAGTGACACATATTGGCTTTCTACAGTGCTCCTTATGTTATTTGAGCATGCCTCCTATATTTCTTATATATTTATATTTTGAACTTTTGTTCTCTAAACCACTGAAGAAACTTTCTCAGTAGGTTACTCTTAAACCAATCAGAGCAATTTTAGAATTTTTTTGTTATCTCAGAAAGATTTGGTTTTTTTGAAAGATGGCTTAAGCATGCACTACCATTTTTGAAATAAGAGAAAAAAACTCTTATTCTTTTATCTTTCATAAGAAATACCACTGCCGTGTCAATGAGACAGTACCCAGAATCTCTGATCTATCACCAACTTACAGAAGTGCAGTTTGAAAACATCTCACACATGCACAATCACATTTTAACATAAAACCAGAAAATAATGGATTGGATTGTCCAGGATACAATCAATATTTTACCCTTTTCTGATATTCCTTGACATAGGGCTTTAAGCTTGGTAAAGATTTTTCCCGAAGGGATTTGGTAACTTATTAACTGTTGAAAAAGGTGCCAGATTGCAAATTTAGCAGCATTTTTATGCCTTGCAACCCAACATAATAATCAAACTTTTGGAATGTAACAATTATGTATTATGAAAACACAACTACAAGCTTTTTCTTTTTCCTTTCCAATATCAACTCAAAATAACAACTCCTTGGTCAAAATAAAATACGAGTTGGCTTCCATTATATGTTTGCAACAAATTTTATTTGCATACATTATATTACTTTTAAAACTCTGTCATCATGAAGAAATCAGCCAAAATGTAATCAAGTGTGTAGACCACTAAATTAAGTGTCGGTGATTAAGTCTGGCGAAATTTGCAATATGCCCAATATGATAATGCATTATTAGTTGAGTTCGTCATTTTATAAGTTCAAAACAAAACAGATAAAAACATGTTAGGCCAAAAAAAAAAACAAGTTTGTATCAGAAGAAATGTGAAAAATGCTAATGCGAAATGCGTTTTTTGTTTTTTTTTTAGAAAAAAGCTAATGCGAAATGCGTTTTCTTCTTTTCTTTTTTTTTAATGCATTTATGGCCCAATTTTTCAATTTTTGCAGCCGCTTCCTTAGCAGCAAAATTTTCATTTTTTTTCTCAATTTTTTTACAAAAAAAAAAAAAATGACAAGTGAGTAATTAACCTAAAAAAAAAAAAAATACATCGGTCCTCGGACCGCTTGTGTCGCCTGCCGTCGCGGTTTGTGAATGATAGGCCTAACATCACCTCTGACCTTGATATGTGACCTTTGACCTCATAAACAAATGAGGGCTTGCATGTAAACTCGATAAAACAAAGTTTGGTTCCAATGGAACTTCAACTTTTCAAATGAGGTTAATTTTACATTTTCAGCCTATTTTACAACTTGACCTCACATGACCTTTGGCCTTGGTATGCGACCTTTGACCTCATCGACAAATGAGGGATCCCATGTTGCACCTATGACCCAAGTTTGGTTCCAATTGAACTTTAACTTTTCAAATGAGGTTAATTTTACATTTTCAGCCTATTTTACAACTTGACCTCACATGACCTTTGACCTTGGTATGTGACCTTTGACCTCATCAACAAATGGGGGATGTCATGTTGCACCTGTGACCCAAATTTGGTTTAAATCCATCAAAGTATGAGGATATTACAAGCAAATGTTAAAGACACTATCAGTGATTTGCTAAATCAGTAAACCGAAAAAATCATCAAAAATCAGATTTTTGCATGTATGTAACAAGTACAGGTATCCTAACATACCCTGCAAATTATAAGACCAGAAGCAACCTAATAAGGACAGAATCGGAGATTGTAGTCATTACTGTCTGTTCGGACACTTACTACAACACGTAATTGAATGGAGAATCGTATCTTGGAACACTTGCCGTTTTCTTCCTTTTCTGTCAATTCTACAGCTAGAAAAGGTAACTTATGAGAATTCTACAGACTTATCCTTCACTTTGAAGCTATTCCTGCAAATTTCATATATTTTTCAAATCACTGATAGTGTCTTTAACCCTTTTTCACAACAGACATCATCAACAACAACAGACATCAACAACAGACAACAACAGACTACAACAACAGTGCACAATCCCTATGTGTCTTTCTGCCTTAAGGCAGGCGACACAAAAATTATGCGGTCAAAAAGCAATTTTAAACCTTATGCGCACGGTCTTCTGAGACAAACTTGGTTTTTTTTCTTGGCCTTAGTTTGAGATTTTTTTTTTTAATATGACACAGAATTTTGAAATTTCAAAGCAAATCTGAATACATTTTTAATGTTTACACTTGTAATCCATCTAGGTATATGCTAACTTACTGGTTTCACAGTTGGTGCTGGTCCATCCTGGTAAACAGGCACACACATAGAAGTTGATTTGATTGAGACACACACCACCATTCTGGCAAGGGCTTGAAGAACATTCATCAATATCTTAAGAAAATGTTAAAACAGTAAGGATTAGCACAAATTAACACGGGGATTTTCAATGGAATCTTACATTGTATAATTGAAGTACAATTTGCAATCATCTTTAGGTTAATATGTATCCTCTCATTACTGGTCATCAGTTAAACAAATTATAAATATGCCCATATACAGTAGAAATGTAAATCAATTAGAGATTAAAAGATGAGATTTTTTGTTTTGGCCATCTTCGCGACCACGATAGAATATTTGATGCCCATCCATAATGACACCATCGAAGATGGCCAAAACAAAAAAATCTCATCTTTTATTCTCATTCTTATTTAGAAGTGTGTGATTTTTGCTTTTCATTGACATACTATATTAGTCAAAAATATTCTTACATCATTGGTATTAGTAACACCAAAGTTTCAAATCTGGTTTTGTCCCCGCAAATGAGGGTGACCGGATTCACCTCACACTCGCAGCAACCGCCCTTACTCCCTCGTTCCACTTCACCCGATTCAATGCATCCACCATCCTCAACCCAACCCTCCAACTCTCCTCCTCCACTTGCTTCTTCCAAGTCTTCTTTGGACGTCCCCCTCCTCCTCAAACCCCCCCCCCCCCTCGACTCAAAGCCCTTTCCTTAAAACATGCCCATCCTCCTTCCTCAGCAGGTGCCCAAACCAACACATGCGCCTTTGCCAGGGACCCTAAATAAATCGGGATAGGACACTCGATCCACGAAGTGGAATGCATACTGCACACTAATCTGCATGAAATCCGTTACTTATGATCACCGTCCGTAAGTGGAGTGTTTTCCGCTCACGCATTTCCCGATACGTCATTCCTGCATAAATATCATGTTTCCTTATCGTACATGGTGGCGGTATTATCTATGGCAATAATATTAATCCTGCAAGAAAGCTAAATTATATTTTTTTTAACATGTTGAAAGTAATTTTTTTCTAAATGTAATTAAAATAAGGCCATCAATTTCGGGTTGTGGATTTATTTTCCGTTTTATTAAAAATTTCTATAATATGCCTACATTAATGCAATTTACACTCTCTCCGTTAAGGTGGTATGGACAAGAACATAAGAAGGGACAGGGAGGTATAGATATTTTTCCACAACCGGCGATGATTAAACATTTTTGGCTTTTCTTTTCAAGATTCATCTCACTGCATTACTATGCCTGCGGAATCGTCTATGGGCATTTTTGTACAACGTGGTCACCCGCCTGCCTTTGCCACTGGTCGCATGTTCTTCCAAACCCAACATCTTCATCCAGGTTCCTCAGTGTCTTCATCCTATCCATCAACTTCATCACCCCACATCCCTCTTATCATTGCTCTCTCTGTCCTCCTCCGAATCCCCATCCCCATTCATTTTAGCTCAGTCAATCACACCAATGTCTCACTCCCATAGAACATCACTGATCTCACACAAATCTTATACACCCATACCTTTCATCTTCAAAGGATATCTTTTTCCCTTGCCAACAACTCCCCCACAATCCCTAAACTTCAACCCACCCATACCTACTCTAGCTGTCCATAGCCACCCATCCATCCCCACCCCCACTAACCCTGTCCCCCAGGTATGTGAACTTCTCCTTCACGCGATTTCACCTCACACACACATTTCCTTTTGTTCCACCATCCCTTCAGGACCCTTCTCGCATCTGCCCCACAATAATTCTTTTTAATAGAATTTAAATACTGCACCCCTCTTAAAAACAATTTACTAATATGTTGTCACTTCAAGAACCAAAGTCATCCCACATTGATCGTCATGTTGCTAGATAAATTGGCATTTTTCCCCGTAACCACCTGACCTGCACAGATTGCAGTATAACTGAAATTGTAACTGAGCTACGGCAAAAAAATTGGTTCCCACTTCTAATTCGCACAGAACGATCTGACGGCGCCTGCGCAGACGGGGTTCGCATGGAAATCCTCGAACGTATTACGAATAAAATTGGTTGCAATCCAGTCACCACTATCCATCTATTCCCAGTAATGAGATGGGTGGCGCTTTTGCCTAACCACCAATCAATTTCCTTGTAAGCATGAAAAACCAACACCCCTGAATAAAGAATACACAATAGCAGACTTTAGATAACCTAATTATTTTCAGGTTTCAGGGGCAGATACAAAACCTGCATAAATGCAATTTAAAATTGGTTTTCACATGACAAAATCAGACAGGAGGGGGAAGCCCCTTTGACCTTCTAATCTGCCCTGGATAGATTGCACGTTCATTGTGTTATCATAGTTATACTCCTATTTTGATCATTTCTAGCAAGTTATTGTCCAAAAAACGATTGCCTTACTTAGCTAGACAGTTCTGAAGTTCAAAGCTTACTTTTTCTAATCCAAATCCACTTTGGAACCAAGTCAAGAAAGTGACATCAATTGGTATAGATAAAATAATAACTTTCAAATTATTGCAGTATTGTTGATTGCATAATTATGAAGATAACGCTTTCTTACCAATGTCACAGAGGGTTCCTGTCCATCCTGGTTGACACAAACACTGGAAGGAATTTAATAAATTCTGACACTGTCCATTCACACAAGGTGAGCTAGCACATTCGTTAATATCTGGAAATCAAGTAATCATTAAAAAGAGGAAATTTCATGTTAATTTTTTTTATTTCTGATGACAGATGCATCTTTGAATTTTCCAAAAATGAAATTATAAGAGCATTCTATACATGGCGCATTCAGTAATGATGAAAAGAAAAGCTTTGAGATAGTGTTTTGTAGTATCCATGGTAGTTAACTGTTTAATATTTTCTGAAATTTCCATTGTATAAATACACATAAATAATAATAACAACAAGGTCAAAATTAATTTTCTAAGTTGTAACATATTTCCATTTGTCCTACTACACAACCTTGGTTTGACCAACAAAATAAAATAAATATTAAGTCTGACCATGGAACAAAATAGAAACATACATTAATTAACGTTTAATCAATTAAACAATAAAAATGTGCATAATGTCATTCAAGGTCATATTGCAAGTCGGTACATCAAGTCCTAGGCAGTCACCGGCCCCACTACATGCATGCATGGACTACAAAGTTAACTACAAGTTTATGACTTTATCAAGCCTCCCTAATCTGAAATGCAAGGTTTTTGTTCAGTTTTCTTCCATTTAAAATGAAAACAAAATCACTGATTTTCCCTTTAATGAGGCTATCGTTTCCATAATGTTCTTCATGTTTATCCATATCAGTAACGTTTTGCTTCTGCAGTTATCTCAAAATGAATAGAGTACGCTGTAGTTATTTGCTGTTCTCTCATCTGTTACATCTACTTACCATATCACAGTTGGTGCCATCCATCCGGTGTACAAGTACATGTGTAACTGTTTGACGCCTCTGTACACTGGCCATTCACACATGGGCTGCTTGCACATCATTAATGGTCTGCAGAATTAATATAAACAATTTACAATTAATGGCAATAATGAAAGTATCCACCTTCCATGTACTAGACTAAGAACAAACTGGAACTTCCATTTAATACAAACAAATCTTTTCATGATTATAAGAAGATTGCAATGTTCAATTTTCTCGGTATATACAATTTTTTAAATTATGGTGCCAATAATTCTGCTTAAAAGGGTAATTTCATGTATCTCTCATTTCTCAATACAGCTGATATATGCTATCCTGTGCTCTATTTTTCGGATAAAAAATGTACCACCTTAAATTCTTCAGTTTCAACTTAAAGGGATAAGCACTATTTGCTGATCCGCACATCAAAAAAAATCATCAAAATTTATATTTGGGTATTTTTGTGACCTGGCATGGATGTACTAACATAACCTGCAGTGGTTGGCTCAAAATCATGTATGAAAGATAGGGCAGCAGCACTTTTTTATCTGAATTCTGTAATTTGCTATACGTGCGTATCAATTCCAACTTGCGATCAAAAAAGCCTTTCCGTGTTAATATCCCAGATTTAAAAGTGTAACTTGTGCACCATATCCTGTACAGTTTGTGAAAGCCCAAACACAAGATCATTGATCTTTGTTTATTCTGTACTGGTTAAACAACAATCAGCTGTTTGGTGTAATATTTTCCAGATGTCATCGCTGGATGTCCATTGCGGAAGACGGTATATTACAAATTTCCAGCAAATATTCATTTTTTCACTATTGGATGTGTTTGGTCCTACATTAAGTAGTTATATGGACTTGTACAATACTTATCTTTGATTTATAAGTTTAAAATGTCATTTCCATATTTTTTTAATTCGCTTGCATGATCGCTGCTAATCCCTTAAATGCCCGTTTTAGTTTAAAATAGTTGTTTCCTGTGATTCACTTACTGGTTTGACATCTATCTCCACTGGTATCCTGGAAGACATGCACATGTGTATCTGTTGATTCCATCAACACCTATGCCCCATTGACAAGGCTGAGAACACACTCATTGATATCTGAGGAAAAGTCAAAACAATTGATATTTTTAGGCTATTTAAATAATTGAAGGGTTGACTACAACATTAAATCTCACATTTCCACCAAAAAGCCATTGCCTTCTTTCTTTATGATAAAATAACTGGCAATGTTTACTCAACCAAGAAGAAAGTACTCACTGACATCCAGTTAGTCCGCAGTCCATCCCGGTTACAGAAACATGTGTAAAGGTTGATACCATCTTGAACGACACCATTTTACAAGGGTGCCTTGAACATTCATCAAATCTTCAAAATGTCACTCAAACTGAATACTACAAAACAGTCTATTGAAAGTTATTCATCCATATAAGTAAACAACACAGGTTTGCTATTATTCTTTTGTTGTAAATAACCCTCCTTGCCCATCCCTACAAGCAATATTGGACTTAAAACACTTATAACGCATTGCAAAAATCATCGTTCCCGGAATGCTTGTCGCCTGTAATTGTGGTTTGTCAACAGGAGTCGCAGTTGTTTGGTGAGGTGAGTTCACATAGGGGTCATCAGATGTCAAACTGTTGACACCCCCTATGAGCAGTGGGCCAATGGTTCTTCTGACCAAGTATGAAGTTAATCAGTGAACACAAGTGGGAAATGCTATAAATTTTGACAAAATGGGTCAAAGTTCACATAGGGTCATCAAAGGTCAACTGGTTTACAACACATATGAGCCTTGGGCCAGTGGTTCCGATGACCAAGTATGATATAAAATTGGATGGATTTGAGCACAATACTCCAAGTAATTGGTCGAGCTATGAGTTTTTTTTTTAAATTGTGCGAGTCGCGCAGCGACGAGCACAATTTTTTTAAAACTCATAGCGAGACCAATTACTCGGGAGTATTGTGAGAAAAAATCCATCCAATTTTATCATTATTTTGTTTTCAGAATCTTGTGTCCTCTATTATTATACACATTTAATTTTGAGAATGTAAATATGCACAACCGGAAACTAGGAACCAGACACCAGACACCCAAGTCATAGTACCAGACAACTAGCTCCAGACACTTGACACCCAAAAACTGACACCAGACATCCTACACTTAACATTTGACACCCAACTCCTGAACCTGACATGCAACACCTGACATCTAATTCCTGACACTCAACATCACACTTGGCACATGGCACCCAACATACAACACCCGACACCCAACATCTGACATCCGACACCCAACATCTGACACTCAATACCTGACACCCGAAACCTGGCATGACCTCCTGCACCCAACACCTGACACCCAACATGACACTTGACACCTGACATCCAACATCACACTTAACATGACATCTGACACCAATATCTGACACCCAACACCTGACACCAATATCTGACATCCAACACCTGACAACCAACACCTGACAACCAACACCTGACTCTCAACACCTGACACCCAAAACCTGACATGAAAATCAACACCTGACACCCAACATCTCACACTTAAATCTGACACCTTACACTCTGCATCTAACACTCAACACCAAACACCCAATATCTGCCACCAGTACCAATAACCCATCATCTGACACCCAACACCAAACAACATCTGACACCCAACACCTGCCACCAAATGCCTGACACCTGACTTGACACCCAACATCTGACCTGACACCCAACATCAGACACCTGGAACTACCCAGAAATAAAACAAGTTGACAAAAACTAATGAAATCTCCCCTCAAAAAATGGAACATCCTTAAACTATCTCAACCAATCATGAGCCTCCCTCAGCCAACTGTCCAATTAATCAAAATAATTGGACAGCACAATTACTTCACTAGCTGTGACATAGCCAATTCACTGTTTACTGGCTATTTCAAGTGTGTATAGGATGGAAGATTCTGAAAACAAATAATGAATTGGTGAATACATATGTGATAAATGATCAATTGTGAACCTGTTTGATTGTAATGAAATTGGGTCAGAGGTCACATTATAGGAGTCATCAAAGGTCAATCTGTGTACATGCACATTAAATCTTGGCCAGTGGTTCTTTTATAGTAACTTTGGTGTTGTATTATCTTATATGCCAAAGAAATGCAGTTTTTATAGATTTTCACAAAATATTATCAAAGGTCACTTTGTTTATGCCACATATGTTATTTTATGTGTAAAATATATTGCTACTCTTCCAATGGGCCAAAATATCATTTGCAAGCAAATCAAAGAAATTTCATACTTTGTGAAATGTGCCAGTGGCGCTTTAATGAAGATTGCAGTCAATTCATATACTTACTGGTTTCACAGTTGGTTCCTGTATAGCCAGGCAGACACTGACAGGTGTACTGATTGATACCATCCACACATGCACCTCCATTACGACATGGGCTGCTGGCACATTCATTGATATCTGCAAGTAGTAAATATTCAATTCGTAATGATTCTGATTATTATATTTTTAAATTAAATTGTGCGCGAATTGACACAAATGCTCAAATGTTTATTTTTTAATTACAGTTTCAGTACTTACAAGAAGAAAATATTTAAGAATTGGTTTGTGTTTCAATTTACAGGCTGTCCTAAAAAACACTCAAGGGAAATGTCATTTTGTTAAAAACTAAAGTACGCATGGGTCTTTGTTTGGTATGCTCTTAAAGGAGAACCCGTATAACAAATAATTTATACAATATACTCTGTAAAATAATTATTGACTACATATCGAGTGGTTTCATCGAAAACAGAATCACACTAACCAAAAAATGAATAAAAACATTTTGTCTGAACATGCGCTATTTGAAATTCGCGCTAGTGTATATGGGATATGTATATATGTGTTATGCGTTACGGACGGCACAGAAGCGTCATACACCTTCACATGTGATGCTGTTATAATGTGTATTTCCTATGGCGTGTATGACGCAAACGTGCCGACCGTATCGCACAACACGTTATACACTAGCGCGATTTTTAAATAGCACATGGTCAGTTAATTCATTGTTATGGTTAATATAATTATGTTTTTCGATGAAACCACTCGATATATAGTCAATAATTATTTTATAGAGTATATTGTATAATATTATTTGTTATACGGGTTCTCCTTTAAAGCCAAATAAATAAGCTTGTATTTGCCATCTATTTCAATCCAACATGATATGTAAAACAAAAGTTATGCGTCATCAAAAAGGAGAGTGGAACCTTGGATTAGTCCGATTTTGCATTCATTACAAATTTGTAAGATTGCGATAAACAGGATTTTGTAACATACTCAAAATTGGAAGTTATTGATTGACTACTGAAAACATTGACTTCTTGCCATATAGGCGTACAAAGGTCATGATTTGTATGTTATAGCACCCTCTATATGCCCATTCTCCATAGAATAATAAATCAGTTCCTAACTACAAAAGATACACATCATACACTGATGAACCAGTTCATCAACCAACCAGGTATCAAACAAGATAAACTTATTAATTGCAACAATACATGTCTACAGTAAAGCACAACTACAAAAACTGATGAATTAGTTCATAATTATAATACATATCATACACTGATGAAAAAAGTTCATCACCCATCCATATATCAAGCAAGAATGACCAATTTCAACAACTTCATGCAGTTACTTTTGTAGACAAGTGACAGAGTTTGATGTGAATGCATTCCATTGAAGAAATGTTGTACTATAATATAAAGAAATCAAGATACGTGGATTACTAAGGGGTTATTATAAAGCATTCATACAAAAGAACAACCTTATAACTGTATCTTCAATCCCCAACAAGGACCACGTCAAAAAATTAAAAACTTACAGGGAAACAAATTACATAAAACTTAATAAGGAAATCAAAGCCCGTAAATATGATTTTAACAAATTTGAAGGCCAAGAAATAACATGCAGCAAAAAGGAGTATAATATTAACCAAATAATTGGTACTGGACGAAACAGTCATTACAGGACATTCAAACAAGTGATTTATGGTAATGTTATTACTAACCATCAGGAAATATCCAAATGAGTTCCATAACTTTTTTGTAAATATTGGGCAATCCTTGCCTTCAAAAATAAAGAACCACCTGGTTTATAAACATATTATGCAATTACCTTAATAATCTGGTATCAGTAGTAGATGAAACCAATCGTCGAAAACAGGGAAGTAATTAAGATAATGACAGTTTAATCAAAAACAAAAGTGCAGGGAATGGTGACATTGGTATAATCGTATATAAAAAAGACGTCGCCAACAAAAATAGTACGCCCAGTACACAATATTCAACTTATCAATTCAACAGGGTGTTCCAGAAAAACTTAAAGTGCGAAAGTTCTCCAATTAAAAAAAAAAACCCGAAATGTTTTCCCCCAAATACTGAACGATAGTCTTTAATGGTGTAGAATATTTTATAGAGTCATAAAATACTAAATGAAAAAAGTTTGGTTTCCGCGCAAAACCACTCCCACATACATGGCAATTATCAATTGGTTGATAAAAATTACCCAAAAGCAGTTAAGAAGTGTAGAGAAATAATTAATCTCAATTGGAATATTTTTGGAGTTAGCCAAAGCATTTGACACCATGACTCATAAGAGATTACTACATAAAGAACATTATGGTTTGTGTTGGAGTTGTTTACACCTCTGGTTTCAAAGACTTAAAGAACATAAAACAGTAGTGAATTATCAGTCAGTGAAATATGAACTAAGAAATATTATTTGTGGTTGTACCTCAGGTTTCAATATTAGGCCCATTGCTATTTATCTCTAGATTAACAACTATTTGTAAACTTCATCTGTATTTAGTTCAATTTGTTTGATGACGACCATCACAATATGTTATTTGCACAACGACATTGCCCCAGAAATTGAGTTTCTAAATAAAGAACTAAGAGAAGTAACAAACTGGTTCAAAGCCAATAATAAATCTCAGTCGTAAAATGCAGTAAAACATATTACACGGTATTGAGTAAACCGAAACTCACTTCGAGGAATGAAAATCTACTGGTAATGTGAATGAAAACAAAATAACATTGTGTAACCCAGATCTGGAAGAGGTAAAAAGTATACAAAAGTTATTGGTTGTATTGATAGATATAAAACTTACTTGGAAATTGTCATTATTGTCTATTGATAATCTATTCCAATACAATCTCAAGAAAATTGGTGTTTTAAACAAATTAAACATTTTGATAACCAAATTATACTTTCTCTCTTATACTTGTACGGTAATTTTGCCTATTAAATTATGGATCTTCATATGTGGGAAACATTTGTAAAATGTACCTCAGACTAAATTAAATAAAGCTTTCCAAAAAAAGGGCAGTGAGGACAAATCAAATGCCATTACAGAAGCATATCTGCACCCTTATTGCAGGGTCAGGAGGATATACCGCCTTAAATATAGGAGATATATACAAACTAGAGCTTGGTATATTTATGTACAAATATATTACAGTAACAAATTGCCAAGTACTTAAACAAAGCTAGTTTAGTATGGACGAGAAATATCAACAATTACAATCTTACGAGAAATACGAAAGTTTTTAATGATCAATCTGTGCGAACATCCGTGTTCCTATTCTGTGGAACAATTTGGGGGAACATCTACAAAATTCGAAATCCGTACCTCACTTTCGCACATTTAAAAGTGAACTTATTTCTCAATATAAAGAATATTTTTTGCATATTAAGTGTATTTATTTGTAATATGCTGTTTGATTTCATTTGACTATACTCTGTTTCATGGTGCATTGAGCCGTCTTATTGTGTTTTTGTTGATTGTTATCCCTTATCTTAAAATATGTTGTAACATACTTTCAGGGGTTGACCCCAGTCTGTCTATTGGCCTTTTGGTCACCCCCTAAATTTTGCTTATGTCATTTGCATTGTTGTGTAATATGATTTTTTTTATGAAATAAAGTTTAAGTTGAAGGGAAGGAAGTTACTGCCATCAACACACATCACAACACCCATCACAAACAAAGATCCCTTGAAAAAGCCAAGAATACATTATCACAATATTGAAATATTTGAGGAAGTCTAAATAGATTCTAGGATGCCTTTATTCTTACTTTGACAAGAATCTACTTGTGAAAGATGTAAACAAACACATTATACTTATACATGTGAATTTACTTGGGTATTGACCTTAAGCTCAACACATCTCCTTATACAAGTTATAGATGTTATCTATCACAAACAAGTGGGGGGGTGAAAAACACCCTTTTCAAATAAGAATAATAAGAATAATGCAGCATTTATATATCCGCTCCTTACAATGAAAAACCAAGTATCACAGCGTTTAACATATTCTATTAACATATTTAAGACCAAGACAAAGTAACTTACAAATGTCACAGCTTAATCAGTGCCCTGTTGCTACATTCACACATGATGAGATACACACAATGGTACAGTGAGATTTCATGGTTCATTTTCCCAATCAAAATAACCATTAGGAGGAGTGGCAATTTCTGATTTTATCAATAGCTCCTCTAAAATAATCCAGAATGGAGACCTAGAATAAATCAGCAGTAGCCCCACAGATTTTTTAACTGGGGACCCATGGGTTCAAAGGCAAGCTCTCTAACCGCTAGACCACGCCACTCGCCTAACATTGTGTCTAATCTTATACTAATACAAGTTCCTTATATAACTATAACTGCATCATATTGGAATTACTAGCCGCAGTGCCCCTACGACAGGTAGGGGAAGAGCGTGTCTTTCTAAACCCCGAACCCGCATGGATTTTTAGTCGCCTTTTACAACAGTAGGGAATACAGCGGGACTATTTCTAACCCCAAACCCTCAGGGGTGGTTTTTTGTCGCTATTTGAGAACCAATTTGTACCTGTAAAAACTGCTTGTAATTTCTTCATGCTTTCTATATTTCCTAAAATATGTTGGGGGTTTTTTTCTCTTTTTCAATTTTGGCATAATCTAAAGGTTTGATTGATTGATTCTATTTGTAAAACAACATTAAAATACAATAAATGCACATAACATAGTAAAAAGAAAAAACATACTTAAAAAACAATTAAGGAGCAGAATTCTCTTACTTGTTTGGCAATTGGATCCTGTGAATCCTGCTGGACAGATACATTTTTACAAATTAACGGCACATAATACAAACACCCCCATTCTGCAAGGGTTGCTTCCATCACCCCCTCTTAATATCTGCAAAAGCAAGTGTACATATATGTAATAACATAAGTTCAGTCATGCAGATTTGGTGAAGGCACTCTGCTATAGCAAAATAAAGGAACCAAGTATCAATGAGCAGTTACCTATAAAGTGATGCATCAAAGACCACACATTCTTTACGCAACCTTCACACGATTTACAATAGAAAATGGCACATTACTTTATTAGTGAGGCCAATGATTACAAGTATCTGGGAATCAATTTCGGCAGAAATTTATCAGACCACGTCCACATTGAAGATGTTATTCGTTAGGGCAACATATAATTGCGTCCTTAAAGTATCCTTACACCCATGATAATTTTAACCGTGTCTACTATGGAGACCTTCTATGTAAAAACTGTTGCGTTGCAACTATTATTACGCATGCTCAGTTTGGGTGTGTAGTGACTCGGACATGAAAGAATGGAAGGTCTTCAAATTCAAATTGAAAACTATTCTATGCGCCAATAGAAACACTGCCAAAGAAGCCTCTATTGTGAATATGTTTTGGGCCTACCCTTTCACTACGCAGTCTTCACAGGATCAATATTTTAACCGCATTCTCATATGGAGGAAACTAGGTTCCCAAAATTATTATTCACATGCCTTGGTTACTCTTTCAAGCTATGACAAAACTCAATGAAAGGGTTGACACATGTCCCTAAACACTTGTTTCAAGTGGATTGGATCATATTTTTTCAACCAACCAACCACCAACAGCAACTGGGTAAGGTTTTCCATGATTTCCACAATGACCTAAACAACCAAATATGGTTTGAAAGAGCACTGAAAAAGAAACCCTTGGACTACTGCAAATTTCAAAGTAGCTCCATCATTTGAAAATTATTTGTTAGAGCCTACAGATTTTTACGGCAGTTCTCTCAAATTTAAGGCTCGCACAAACACAGTACCACTCGAACACAACATTAAATCGGGGTCCACCCCTAATCGGGCAAATGTAAACTATGTAAAGATGACGAGAAGACACAAATCACTTCATGTTCAAATGGCAGCGCACTTAATGAAGTCCAGAGAGGATGAAATGAATAATCTTAAAAAGAACTCGCAACTCATACATTTCACTATGTTTGGTCTTGGTTTTAGATACAGTAGTGATGAGTTAATATTTTCTCATTCTTGAAAACTTGTTTGTTGTTGACATGATTAGGTGGTATATTTGATACAAACTCTAAGAACTACATCAAACGTGCATGGAAACACAGATCAGAGTTGCCTCATACATATAGTCCTATCAAATGTGTTCTCTTTTGCAGAATCTTCTAATTTTTGTGTATTTTAAAATTGTATATGTCTTTCTCCAACTACAAACCACACAGTCATCTATGGCTAGACAACATTAACTATTTATTTCACTTGGTTTAGTATTTGTACCTATTTTTCTTCACTGTCCCATTATAACACCAATTTTTGGTTATAGCTTGTTTCAGCTTGGAACTCTGAATAAAGTGATTTGTAGTAGGTTTAATTGTGTTTTTTAAATGTATTTGCTTTGTCGTCATGTATCCTGTTGCTTTCTTGTAATTTGCGGTGACGCCCATCAACTCTGAATGATGCCCACGGTTATAACAGTGAGATCCTAATAAACTATACTAATAACTATAGTACCATTTTTTATGACCTGGGTAAAAAAAAAAATCATTTAGAAATAGATTTGTTAAATTGTCAATTCGTATACATTCATTATATTTTTAGCACATGCACATGTATGTACACACATATCCAAGGTGCAGACACACAACGATAAGGGTCTAAAAAGTGGATTTTGGATCATTGAAATTCCAGACATGTCTTTGTGTGAGGTTGTTTTCATCCAAAAGACCCATGAAATTCCCATGCCCTTCTCCCCACGAAGAAATACCGAAGTCATAATAGGCCACCTGTGTTATTCAAGCATTTTGTGGATCCAACATGTTACATAGCTGAGAGCTAGCCAGTTCTTGAGCAGTGTACCATGAGATTCCAACTTGCTGACTTTTGTGCTCAAAAAACGATTGATAATTTAAGTTTCATGTTTGCTGTACGTTTTTTTGTGAGATGCAATGGTTTACTCAGCCTCTTTTTGTCCATGGTCCAACTTGTCAATGAAATGGTTACACTCGATGTATTGGTATTTAAACAATAGGGCACACACGTCAGTTGAATCGCATCTTAATTCAAAACTATCCTATCGTGTATTATGCAATTCACGTCCAGTCAGTGTGTAGCCATGTGAAAGTATGTGCTTGTCACAATTAATAAATGGCTCAACGTGAAAAAAATTTGTCTAAGAACATTATAAATTTAACGCATAGGTATGAAATACATTAATGCTGTTTTTTTAATGATCAATTTTTGTTTCGCCTAGCATTAAAGTGGCAACGAGAGATTTCACATATCGGGTGTCCCTTCAAAAATCGAAAGTACTGAGTTTGCCTGATTTAAAGCTTTCCATCAAAAATATCCCCATCGAAGGATTAACCGAGAATGTTTCTTTGGGACAAATTTGTGACATTTTTCCAATTTCGTATAGGTAGCAAATACGAAATTCAACCTATGTTTTACATTAAAATACAAGCAAATCCAAATCGCCTTTTTCTCTCTTTTAGACTTTTGTCGCGAAATACAATGTAAGAAATCTAATGAGTACTAATCTATATGAATTACTATTATGACCCAATATTTGGGTGCCTCCAAAATCTCTCGTTGCCCTTATAAACAAAATCTATACTACTAACAAAAATGAGATCTAGTCCCTTCTGTCTTCCGGCTATGCGATTTTGTTATGCCTTTGACATATGGGGCTCGTATTTGCATGAAAGGTAGGAGAGGACATCTGACTTGTTATCAGGGTTTCAAAGTACCCCAAAAGATCAAAGGTCAACCAGAGGTCCAGTTTGCATAGACTGCCCAATGACCACGCAAATTTGGGCACAATGAACACTGACCTG